>DWHP01000491.1:0-19732 GCA_018247895.1 Parnassius honrathi
CCACGCTGCGGCTATATTATGGTTGTAGCACGAATGGGTCGGCTCGACCGGGGAAGGACCACGCTCTCACAGAATACAAGCGTAAAACAGAAGCTTTACTACCGTGTTTCGTAATGTGAGTGTAGAGATCCGGAGAGCCTTTTTACTGGAAACGAGGCATTATCATTAATCCTAGTCATCAAGGGTGACAACGCATCTGCGTTTTGATTCCTAATCGAGGATAAATGTAGATGTCTATGGGCCACAGCATCCACTTACCACCGGGTGGACCGTGTGCTCGTTTATCACCCTTATTCTATAAAAAAAAAGCTCCGAACTACCACTGGAGGCTTTAACCGCTTCCCGGGCAGAACACCTTGCCCGGCGGGAGATCTCCCCTTTTCCTTCCACGGCCACGGCTTGTTGCTTTTAAATGTTCAATCCGTCGATTTAATTAGGATTTATTTCAACAGAACGCCATCCAAAGATCTATCCGGTCTTTAAGTATCGACAAATAAAAAATTAACTTATTTAACAGCCCCTGAATATATGTTTTCTATCGTATGGAATTCACCACCTCGTGAAACATATTGCATTTACGTCCACCCGGGGCTTTGTTCATATTTCGATACAAAAGACGACAACGATATGTAAACGTTAAAGTCAAAAACTTGTGCTAAGCATAGTTTATGTATCCTTACTTCGACAACAATGCGATACCAAGCACAAATATCAACCAAATTTCCCTCAACTATTCATCCCTGAACTATAATCGGATGAAAATTATTATGATAATAATATTTATTACAGAATCCACCAAATTATTCATTGTCATTTGTTTTTAATTTTGTTTTTAAGTAACGTGGAGGCAATTTACACACTCAAATCGTACAAGGACAATCATCCAAATCCGGAGCAATTACTTGTAAACCATATAATACTTACAATGATGACAAGATGACAAAAAATGATTTGGTGGCAAACAAGCACATAGCCTACCTGGTCGTGAGTGGATGATGTCATGTACATCTATTTTTGATAAAGAATCAAAATCGGTACGCGTCGTCACACCTGAGGACTAAGATGGAAAGCCTTGTATCCAGTGAAAAGGGTCTCTGGTTCTCGACACTCACTGTACGAAACACAGTAACTATAGGCTGCTATTTCACGCTGGTATTCTATTAGAGCCCTGGTAGGGCCGACCTATTCGTGCTACAATCATAATATAGCTGCATCGTGGCTCTCTACCACATAGTTCACTTAGACACGGTACATACACACCATAGTGGGACCGTGCAAAGCCTACATTAGCTGTATAGAGGCCACCAAAGTGATTGAATATGTCTCCCTTTTTCATATTTCCTAAATCGCGTAACAACATTTTTAAGCCACAGGGCTTATAAGCGATGCGAATATCATTCAATCAATTATCAATCAACCAATTTTCTACTTTGTGCTTAGATTAATCTGGCTTTTGACAAGATGGATCGTTCCTCACTCACTCGCGTCACGGTGTTTCCGTCAAGTCGACCGATGCATTTGGAAAAAAAACAAGATATAATGTAAGAGGCAATTAAAAAAGTATCAGATTGGAATAAAAACTTAGCTGTGAACAGTTGGCAAATAAGCAATCATAAAAAAAACAATTAATACACATCCAAAATCACATTACTTAAAGCGTTCCAAAACCTCCCTCACGACCTTCACGGTATTTACGTTCCCTTTTTTTTTCAGAGCAATAAACAAGTTATTGAGTTAGTACACTCCGCAGAACTTGTAAAAACTTTTCAATTAACCTGCTTGAAAGGAATCAAGTGTTTAATGTCCACTCAGTGAGTTTGAAATGTCACCGACCTGACCGTATCTGGACATGAAGATTCAGGCTTTGAATTTCGAGTGACAGAAAAAAATGCGCGCGCTGTGATAATAAATGAAACAATTACGCGACATAGCGGTCATGATGGCGGTAAAATGACATAAGACGTACTTACTTAAGATAATTGGCGTGAATGTATAGTATTTTATTTTAATTTGTTTCGTCATAAATTCTCTCGTCTTGTAATATTAATAATTTTCGGTTGGTGAAAATAATAAATAAAATGGAAGTGTCTGTTTGTAATTTTAAAATGAGAGTTTTTGACTAAATGCATATGAAAGAATATACGGTATTTATATAACAAAACCACAATTTTAAACATTTTTGTCTGTCTGTCTATTTGTTCCGACTAATATCCGAAATGGCTAAAGCGATTTTAACATGACTTTCATTGGCAGATAGCTGATGTTATAAGGCAACGATGATGATGATGATTCAGTCAACTTTTATTTTAGAATAACGCAAATAACGCGCATAACATTAAGTTACTATTTTTCGCTGGTTTATTGAGAGCGTGGTCCTACCCCGTACAACCCGACCTACTCATACTACAACCATCGTATAGCTGCAGCTCGGCTCTACCATGCATAAATATGTAACATTCTTGCATGGTATATCTATGATGAAATATTTAAAAAAACGTTATTCTCAAAGTAGGAATTTTCCTAAGCGTTTACTTGCGTAAATTGATATAAACATAAAAACATAACATAAAGACTATACGACATGTATGCGTAGGTATATGGATGTACATGAAGCGAAAGAGGTGTGCCAGTATCGTGCCAAATAGAAACAGATATAGATCCAGCACATGGATAACTAGGGTTGTCAGATGATCGGGATTCGTTAGGGTTCTCCCTATATTTTTAATGATCTCCCGACTCCCGACAAAACACAAAATCTCCAGACAAACAACTTCTCGGAAAGTTTACGTATGGCCTTTGGTTTAATAACAGCTAAGTTAGTAATTGGACTGAACTTCGAAGTAAATTGTTTGAATTTTAAATATTTTCATAATACTACTAAAGGATC
Organism: Parnassius honrathi; assembly: GCA_018247895.1. Lineage (NCBI taxonomy): Eukaryota > Metazoa > Arthropoda > Insecta > Lepidoptera > Papilionidae > Parnassius > Parnassius honrathi. The sequence goes on from DWHP01000491.1 coordinate 2,888, forward strand.
CAAATTAGTGGACTCTTGTAAAGTCCAATGCCCAATACAGGTGGCAACCTAAAAATTTTGTGTACCTAAATTAGTTTCGTTTAAAGTACTTTTTGTGGTCTCCTCTTAAAATAAAACTTTTTATTTTTAATGTTTGTTTCTCCCAACAGCAACCCCAAAATCTCGACATTTTCAAAATTTGTCCGGATATCTTGGTCTTGCGATCTAGCAAATAGGAAAGGATAAACATCCAGACCCGGAGCTACTGTTTGTAGGTTATACAAAAGTCTTTCCTTCCCGCGAGCAGCGAAACTCGTTTCAAATTTATAAATTATCCTAGTTTAATCTACAACGCACACTACGCGCTTCTATAATTACATTACGCATTCGAGTGTTGGTTGAACAGTTGTTTCATAGTACCATACTCTTATGGATGCTTAGCTAACTGTGATCTGTTCTAGAAGCCCTTTAAGTTTTTTACATACGAGTCCGCTACGCACTTTAATTGTACGCGTTGCACCTACACCGTTAGCCGTGAATGAGGGTTTACCGGGAACCTCTATAAATGGGAAGTATCTTGATGGTGTTGCCGGTTTTTTGAATCCTCGCTAACCGTAGTACTGTGTTAGGAGTGGTTCGCCTGGTTGTTTCTGTGGCAGACAGTTATTTTATTGCGTATGTCGCTTTGTAAGGACAAAGCTTTAAAAGGTCGACCGCGGCAGAACTGGCTTGATTTAATATAGTAACTTATTAGAGGTATGGGATAGTGCGCGAAAACGGAATTGTTTATTAAGTTATGTTATAAATAACTGCGTTCAAAACATGTTGTTATTTTAATGAAAATCATTTATATGAATTAATACATAGCAAAACACGTACCGGCAGACGAAGTGTAGGGCGGCCCTATACTAAATTGAGTGACGGCTTGGTAAGGTATGCAGATGTTTTTATAGCATTGGATGACAAACAAACGAAGCACATAGAGCACTTGATGGCAAATAGATGCTTTGGCCCATAGACATCCATACTTATCCTCAATTAAGAATCAAAACGCAAATGCGTTGTCATCCCCGAGGACTAAGATGGAATGCCTCAATTGCAGTAAAAAGTTTCTGCAGTGCTATTTCACGCTAGTATTCTGTGAGAGTGTGGTCCTACCCCGGTCGAGCATGACCCATTCGTGTTACGACTATAATGTAGCTGCAGCGTGGCTCTAGCACGTAAAGGTTGACCACGTTGTGAAGGGCTGTAGTGATGACGCTAATAAGATCATTAGCAGTATGTACCTGGTAATAACTCAAAATAATAAAAAACATGCGTTGTCAACTCGCTTTCCAATCGTGGAAACTACTGCAAATACACATATGAGGCTATTTATGAAGGGGGCCCATGATCAGCGGTGGACTTTTGAGTGACTGTAATGATGCTGAATGATTATAGGCTTAGTACTGTATATTATATTTCGGCTTCACGGTGCACGGCTGGACTGTCAGTCTGAACTTCGGCGCATATAATCGATGGTTGTACTCATTGATGATATACACCTACGACGTTATACTGACATTCAGTCTAAAGCAGTAATCACCGCCAATTGTCAATAGAAGTAGATAGGAGGGTGGTACCAAACCAGGTGGATTCTTAGGCAACAACTATGCACTGCTATGCCTCCGGCAGCAGCTGGTAAGAGATTCTTCAAGAAATTTTTTTCGTCTCCATCAAGTTTGCAAAATTACCAATTTTTAATAGTATCGGCGAGGTTTGAACTCGAGGTTTGGAAGCAAGTGTTCATGCACTGCGCTATAGCTAGGTTACGTAGAACGAAACTGTAATTATAGTTCCCGCAATGCAAGTGCATCGGTCATGAGCTAATTAATAATAAATCAAAAACCGCAACGCACTGTGCTATCATTCGCAGAACATGAGGTGCCCGGGTCACTATTATCGGAAACGCAGACCCAACGCGAATAGACTAGTCTCAATGCCAACAGACTGGAACTCGGTTTTATTAGCTTGATTTTTGTAGTAATATTGTATACGCTTTATTGTTGTCTATAAAACGATGCACGCCCCGTGCTCCAATTACTTTATTATTTTATAGGATAGGGTAACAAACGAGCACACAGTCCACCAGATGGTAAAAGATTGCTGTGGCCCATAGACATCTACATCTATCCTCGATTACAAATCAAAATGCAAATGCGTTGTCACCCGTAAGGACTAAGATGGAATGCCTCGTTTCCAGTAAAACAGATCTCCGGTTCTCTACACTCACCATACGAAACATAGAAGCAACAAGCTGTTGTTTTACGCTGGTATTCTGTGAAAGCAGGGTCCTTATCCGGTCGAACTGACTCGTTCGTGCTACAACTATATCTTAATATGTGTAAATTACGTGTCACGTTGTTTGTCCGCGATGGCCTCCTAAATTAATTAACCGATTTTAGTCAAATTTGCACACCGTGTGCAGTTTGGTCCAACTTGAGAGATAAGATGCCCACGAGTGATCCACAAGTTTTTTGCGAATTTAAGGATTTTTAATAGGACATGACAAGGGGTCGTCGAAAAGGGCAGAACAACGTCTGCCTGGCGAACTAGTTACTAATATAACTGCATCATGACTCTACCACATATAAAAGTTATTAAGTTTTTAACAATTATTAGTTTTTAGTCATTCCTTATTTGTTAATGACATCTTCCAGACCGCATTTTGGTCACGGCGGCTACTCATAACGGAGAATAGTCATTTACCGAGGACAGAATAGTGCACGAGTGAGTACGAAAGCACAGATGCGCTCTATTCCTTCACTGCTAGCAGTCTGATAAGACCGAACCAAAAAGATGCGGCACCAACGGCTTCACGTGTTTTGTAAGGCATGAGTGTGAAACGCCACTTCCTAAAACCGGGCTACTAAAAGTTTCTGAAAAGAAAAATTCAATAACTGGTTTTTGGTCCAATAAAGGATTTAAAGTTAAACCCAACTACATAATCTTACGGTCACTAGACAAACAACGAAAGATTATCGTATTTAAAATGTATATCCCATTATTATCATTGTTTAAATTCAGTGTCCGTTATACTAGGTGATCTTTTTTACCGTCTGGAAAAAATAGGGTGTAGCTGGTGAACGGAATAAAATCATATGGCACTGATATTTTACATTTTTCTTATTTTGCATTAACATTTATTTGAAGTAAACTTTCGGTAATAACAAATAAAACAAAAATGTTAAACTAAATAAACAGAATAAATAAAAACTATCGAAGTTGAAATAATACGCATCCATTTATTTATTGATAGATTAATTTCATAATATGTTAATGTAAAAGAAAAAAATTGTAACATAACAGTACCATAGGCTTCTATTCCGTTCACATCCTTTTGTTTCCAGACGGTAAAAATGATCATCCAGTATGGGGCTGCACTTTTCTGCAACATAGCAATACGTACGCACTACGCACACGTACATTCGGAATGAAGAGCGGTAGAGCCACGATACCCGACTACAACCATGCAGGAGCTTATTTTATTACCTCACCGCGCTCCAAACTAATTGTAAATTTGTAAAGCGTAGAACAAACGCACAATACACGAATAGGTTATCGAGTCTAGAAGAATTACTGTCATGCGTCACAAAAAAAATTTATAGCTAGTGGCCATGCTAGCGTGTACCTCTGTTGCGTCTTCTTCTATCTATCTTATAAAGCCGTTACAGTTCACATGGACCTCACCCGCAGTCAAGATCCAATATAGCCTATATATCCACTGATGAATACACGTCTTCCCCATAGATTACCTCGTAGGATGGATTTTGGAAATCATGGAATCATAGTTGCAACGCGTATCAGGCGGGCTTGGAACTGCAGTTTTTTTTTTAATAATTTTTAGTTGTTATCATGAAGATGCTGCTGCCCCATCTCCTTTTTGTTTCCCTCTATCACCTCATACGTCTCATATAACCAGGATAATTTGACATAATTACAACGCGTGACGTAGTATCTTGTCATCTTTGATGTTATACATATGCCGTGTGAAAATAGCACCGTTTCGTCCCTTAAGTGATGTAGGAGGTGATTTTATAATATGTCAAAAAGATCATATGGCTTCCGATATAGAAACCAGTAAATCACACACACCAGTAGGAGTTGGGGCAGCATGGTAATTGAAGCAAGAAAATCCCTTCAATAATGAGATAGTGCCATGTCCAGCTGTACACATTTCAGGCTGAAGAATAAGAAACAGATATATCAGTCAGCCATGACAGCTCAGAAGCGCTCATCATAAATTTTACAGAACGTATGCAACCCGCGTTCGATTTCTGCCATCACCATTCCCAAAACTTCGCCCATACCGCAAAACTTCACAACGACAGTCTTTGACCAGTGCGTCCTGCCAGTACTCACATATGGTTCCGAAACGTGGACACTAACGGTACGATTACTCCACAAAGCTGGATGCTCAAAGTCACCCAGCTGGCGATAAAAAGAGCTATGCTCGGAGTTTCTTTGGCGGATAAGATTCGTAACGAAGAAATCCGCCGGAAAACCAAAGTTACCGACGTAGCCTCCCGTATTTGCAGGCTGAAGTGACAGTGGGCTGATACACATTTGTCGTAGAAGCGATAACTGCTGCGGACATCATCATACGATTCTAGCACGGAAAAAAATCGCGAGTATCACTTAGCAGTGGGGCATATAGAAAATTTTACTTTATTTATTTCAATAGAACAATGCACACTAAGAAACCAAACTTGCATGGCACATATATCTTTGCATGTGGTCCAATCCGTTTGAATTGAAAACTAGCGCTGCATCTTGCAAGCGCCATGTAAAGACATCTCAGCAGGCCATTGAACAGACTGCATAATAAAGAAATTGTGCGTCGTCATGGCTACACTGACATGCAGCCACACAATGACTGACTCTAAACATGCGCGCTTGCTTATTGTTGTACTTCGTAATGAGAGTTCATACTTTGTAACCTAAAATTGTTTTCTGATATTACAGTTAGTCATAAACACTGATGAACTACGTTAAATCCATTTTTTTTCATTTGATTTACTCTTTATTATAAATACTTTATTATAAGGTCTCTTCCATGCACAACTTCCTTGTGGAATCGACTACCAGCAACCAATTATTGGGGACCGATACGACTTAGGGGCTTTCAAGAAAAGAGCCTACTCTTTTTAAAATGCGATTCCCCTGGTTTTGCAGTTGTTCATGGGCGGCGGTAGTCACTTACCATCGTAACGGCAGGCCGCATGCTCGTTTGCCCATCTATTAAAGTCCACTGCTGAACATAAACCTTCCCCGTAGATTGCGATATATATAACTATTTACCATAGTTGCCACACTTGGCAGGCGGTTTGGAAACCAATACATACATACGTTCATATGCGTAAATATATTATTATTAATAACTGCAATCGTTGACAGAGGGCAGAGACTGAAAGTAAATTAATAATATCACAGGTCGTAACTTCCGATCGGTTTTAATTATTACTGTAACGTTTCGCACATACGCCCCGGGGCACAGTCCCGGCTATCTGTTTAACCCGGCGAGGACAATAGCGTATTTATTACGGGCGCGAGGCGGCCCGTCGTCGCCGCATTATTTTATTGCTCTCTCCATACTAGAGCCAACGCGCGCAGCGAAGTACAAGCCTTGAGCTTATGCGTATTGATGTTTATGGAAGTATGTAATAATTTCCTCGGTATAAGGTACAAATGTTAGCTTATCAATATAGTCTGTAACCATGCGATATTTTATTTATTGGAATATATTGATAAGTTTCTGTATAAGGTATGAGTTGTAATAAAGGTTACATAATGTCCTTCAGACCGAATTTCGATCACGTCGGCCACTCCCAACGGCGATTAGCCATCTGCGCAGAACAGCTTTAAGGTGTCCGAGTGTATGTGCAAGTACAAGTGCACTCTCTATTCCCTCTCTCTCATATTCTGATGGGTAGGTAATTCAACACGAATGGAGAGAGATCAAGCGAATAACCAACAACCTCAGGTGCTTTCCGACGCACGGGTGTTAAACACCGCCAAGTTCTTCACTCCAGGCTGCTACTGAAAATTTATTGTCAGGAGAATCCGAACACGGGACCTCAAGATCATCAATCACGTTTACGACTACTAGACCAAAGAGGTTGCATAATAAGAAACAAATAATCATTTAAAGTTCCCATTACAAACATACATACTTGTACAGCATATAGAGAATATATACTAGCATATAGTAGCAATAAAATGGCTTAAAATAGCGATACTTTCAGGATGACGAGTTAAAAGTAATGGAGACCTAGTAACTTCCGGATGTGTTTCGGGTTCTCCCAACGGTAGGAAGTATTACTTTTTCCCACTGCCGCACGCGTTCGAGCTGATACATATCGATAGCGTAAACGAACGAAAGCACGACCCAGCACCATGGATGATATTTTGTTAAATTATATTATTTATTTATTTAACTTGTAAATATATTGGATAGTAAGTTATTTATGGCCGTAAACGCGAGGTCTTGGGTTCTGTTCTGGCTAACACCCATAAAATTGTTATTTTGATAAATTATTTTTATATTCTATTTTCTATACATTCTATATTCTATTTTATATAAAATATATATTGCAATTGAAATATTTTTCATTATATATAGGCCCCAGAAAAAGTTGGTCAAGGTATGGTTAACCATATAGCATTTAATTTTGATTATTAATATTAAAAGGGATTTACCCAGACCTTCGTACAATTACTGCGTACCGTCGAGTAAACAGTATTTTCGTTTTGGATATATTGACTACCAGCTAAATGTAAAAAAATGCGTAAACACAAGCAACAAAAATATTGAATCAATAGAATTGTATCAAACGCTATAAGCTTGTCTTAGGCCACACGCTAAAGGAAATGTGCTTTTCATGCGCCATTTATCTCGCCTATTTGTTGCACAGACGCCGCTACGAGTACAGGAAATGTAATGATCTTTACGCACTACTTTTATAACAATATTATCTTGTATGGGCTACACAATCACGGTTGCAAATTGAATAAATTAATAGAGGTTTTGTTTCGGCGATTTATTCCAGAGAGAACAGCATGCCACGGCCAACTTAAAATGACAGTTTCAGACTGCTGTGTTTAGTATAGTGAATGTAGAGAACCGGAGAACCTTTTACTGGAAGCGAGGTATTCCATCGTAGTCCTCAGGTGTGACAACGTATCTGCATTTTGAATCGTAGTCGAGGTTAGATGTAGATGTTTATGGGGCACGGCATCCACTTACCATCAGGCGGACAGTGTGCATGTTTGTCAACCTTTACCTATCTAAATTCACAGACTAGTGAAGGGAGGCATCCAGCTTGGTAAGTGTGGCTAAATCTTAAACGATTTGTATGATTCCGCAATGCAATTATAAAGATTGACGGCTCCGTTCGAATCCCGCACAGAACAAGTATTTGTATGGCCTAGAAATAATTGTTCTGGGTTTGGATGTTTGTTATTGTGTATTATGTATGTAAACTGCCTTCCAGCGTACGGGAGGAAATCTTAATGTAACGTGTTTTTAAATATTTAAAAAAAATTGCAGCGTATTATTATATACAGTAAATCACTCACGAACATAAAACAATTTTATTATATCGCATCGTCTGCAAACATCCTAAAATAGTTAAAAAAACACTATTGTTAATTCAACTTCCGCGGCTTTTCATCACAGCCCGTTAACTGAGCGAATCGAATTAACAAAAATGTAATGGTAAAGAAGAATGGTGTCTAATGAAGATGAAGAGGAATTTTAAAAAAAACGCACCCTCTTAATAGATTTTTTAAGATAAGATCGCACCACCCGTGACCGATTCAAGATCATTACAGTTAAAAAGAAGAAGAGCGTAAATCGCATGATATTAATTGTATTTTGTGCCCCTACGTTTAAGTTTTTTTTATTTTTATCGGTTTCAATGATAAAATATTTAACAAGAGTATGCTCTGTCTATTTATAGCTATTCAATTCAAAAATATTTGCAAGGAATATAATAAATTTGTATGAAATACATTGCCGTGCCAAACAGGTTATTTAGTACAAAATCAATTAATAAAACATAAAAGCTTTAGATACTAAATTATTTTTATTGAATTATACCGATGCTTGACAACTAGTTCGGATAAAAGCCCAGGTAGTAATGTCTAAGTATAACTGAGTAGAATCAGCAAGAAACCCAGCGAGATTTATTTGTTCAATATAAAATGTTACGAGTATATATTCAACGAAATATTTATTTTGTTCTTTGATGCAAATTTTATTAAGTACAAGTTACTTGTACGTACGACGTACAATCTAACCTTACATTTATACACATTTATTAAATAATTAAAAGATTAATACAATTGATTATAAAGATGTTGCTTACAGTAATAACTTATGGTTCACAGCCATGTTGTTATTCTCATCACAAATAACCACAGTAGCTTTACTTAAAGTCGCGATGAAGTAAAGTGACGTCATTTTTGCTCATGTTCTGTAACTATGCCGTTAGTGAAAGAACATTCGCCACATCGCTGTTGAAATAACCTAAGTAATCATTTTGAGACAACAGCATCTACACAAGATATGGGCGAATATTTTTATCTCGTCAACCAATTTCGCTTAATATATATTTTTTGTTTTTTGAAGTCGCCTTTTACTTTCCAAAAGTTTAATCTTGTTGTATTATGTATATTTAGGGTTTCAAAATGTATCATAACAAAAAAAAAACATAACGCTGTTGCGGAGTGATTACCACCGGCGGAGATTCTCACCACAGATACACAACTGGACCAACACTGGGTCCAATTTGGTTTATAGCACCTACAATATAACGCTTTACCTCCAATGTTTTTGCAGCCGAAACAACGCATCATGCACGTTCCCCGCTTTCCCCTTTCGGCAGTCGCTTCCAAAGCGTCGCGGAATTAAGTAACAGGAGAAATATGCCAGAAATCCGTTAAGAGCGGAGACAATAAGGGATGCGCCGTAAAAGGACGGGCCTCGTCCGAAACCGACGTGTGTAGCTGTCAACGTGCCCCGCCATATTGGGCGTGCCGCAAGTACGAAAGCATTCGCCGCTGACAAATCGCTTGATAATTTGTTATCACAAATTTATTTGCACAGGATGTATTTAAAATAATTTTGTTTACAATTTTGATTAGAGAAGCTCAATTAAAAAAGGCGTAATAATAATAATAATAATGTCCTCCAGACCGAATTTCGGTCACCGTGACCAGTCTCAACGAAGGCTAGCCATTTGCGCAAGACAGTATTATAGTGCAAGCACAGAAGCACTCTCCTTTCTCTCACCACGTACTGTGATAGGTCAGTAAACCGACACGATCGGAGAGAGATCAGGCGCAGGACCAACACCTTTACATGCTTGCTGAACGACGAAGGTGAAACACCGCAAACTTTCGAAATTCCAACAGCTACAAATCGACAGAAAAACTCAGTATTTTTTTGTCCTGACCAGGAATTCAAACCCGGGACCTCATGATTAACAGTAGCGTTTACGACCACTAGACAACCAAGAATGGAATAATTACATAATATCATACCAGTATCTCGTACTAGTGTTAATTAGCAGTACAATGCTCCTGTGTTTCGTGAAATGAGTGATGAGAGACGGAGACCATGTTTAATAGATTCCGTGGCTCAGTGGCTTAGTAGAGGACCACCGTTCCAACTCCCTCGGGAAACGAATATGCATACAAATTATGGCCTAGAGAAACTAATTGATCGAAAACTAGATGTTAGTCCTTGTGAAATTTATGTATGTGAAATGCCTTCACAATACAGGAGTAGTTGCAAGTGTACATACGCTTTTTTAAATTAAAATGGCAAACGAACTATCATTCACCTGGTGGTGACCGGCGCACGGACACCTGCAGCCAACTTTAATCAAAGAAAGCTACAGATGTCAACGCTGAGTGCTAAAACGTAATGTCTCTCAGCTTTTAATAATTATTATTTATATTATAGGCTGAAAGACATTACGTTTTATATTGTATTTTTAATATACTGGCTGGCTACCCTTCAGACAAATACGTAGCACTGATATATGGCCGTAGGAATAGGTAAGACGGTGGTAGCTACCCTGATGGACTCATAGGCAGACGATTAATCCTATCAACTAGTGTAACACGAATGTGTCAGCCCGACTGGGGTAGGACCACGCTCTCACAGAATACCTGTTTAAAATAGCAGCTTAATGCTACTATGTTTCATATGGTGAGTGTAGAGATCCGGAGACCCTTTTTACTGGAAACGAAGCATGTGTTTTTATAGCAGAGGAGACAAACAGGCATTAAGCTCCCCTGATGTTAAGTGATTACTGCCGCCCACGAGCAACTGCAACACCAGGGGAATTGCAGGTGCGTTGTCGGCCTTTTAAAATGGTGTAGGCTCTTTTCTTGGAGGTTCCTAAGTCGTATCGGTCCGGAAAAATCTCTGCTGGTAGTCGATTCCACAAGGAAGTTGTGTGAAGAAGAAAACTTTTTAAATCGCACAGTCGTGGACCGCCAGTCATCCAGATGGTATGGTATTCCATCTGGACATCAGGCATTCCATCTTAGTCCTCGGGGGTGACAACGCATCTGATGAATGTAAATGTCTATGGACAACAGCATTCACTAACCAAGAGGTGGACTGTGTGCTCGTTTGTAACACAGTTATATTAAAAATAAAAATTGTGTAAATGCTTATAAAAAATGTCACGTAGTTGCAATAGACGTAGTGCCAACATGAAAGATAATTCAGACGCGTAAGAAGTACCAACCAATAGCTGTATAATTCCCGTATAAATCGTTTCAACTTAGTCCAAACGGAAACAATGCAATGCGTACTTAGAATCCGAAGGATATCTACGCATCAATCAACCTTATGTCATATACAGAAAAGGCGCACGCATAACACTGAAATGAAATGTACTAAACATAGAGTAAACGGCATAGGAATGGTTAAAAGGTTAAGATCCATTCCACTTACGTACGAATGTTTTTATCCTAAATTAAGAATATCATATTGATGCAATATCAAGAGTCAAAATGCAGATACGTACGTGTGAATGTTTAGTACATGGTAGAGCCACGCTGCAGCTATAGTATGGTTGTAGTGTGAATGGGTCGGCTCGACCGGGGAAGGACCACGCTCTCACAGAATAAAATAGCAGCTTAATACTGCTGTGTTTCGTATGGTAAGTGTAGAGATCCGGAGATCCTTTTTTACTGGAAACGAGGCATTTCATCTTAGTCCTCAGGGGTGACGACACATCTGCGTTTTGATTCCTGATCGAGGATAAATGTAGATGTCTATGGGCTTACCACTTACCATCAGGTGAACTGTGTGCTCGTTTCTTACTCTTATTGTATAAAAAAAATCAAAATGCAGATGTCTTGTCACCCGTGTAGTGATGACGTAAGAAAATCCATTACCCCATATCATCTCGTAAGTGTCATGAGAGGCGACAAAGAGGAATGAAACACGAAGTGGACAGCAGCATCTTTCTATTAAAAACGCAAAACAAAAAAAACTGCCGGTTGCAACCAGCCGGTCAAGCGTGACAACTATGGTAAAAATCCCCTTATGCGAGGAGACTCATGTTGTATACGCTGTAATGATAGCCAGTTACGAGATTGAAAATCGAACCTGAAATTTTAAAGAAAGCGGTTGCGTTCATTACTCTGTGCAAATCTTAATCAGATGCGCGTACGCAACTGGCGTCGCGTATAGTGACGGGGAACGTCGCGATATCGAGCGATTTATCACAGGATATTTATTTGCAAGTGTAATAAACTATTCGATACCCGATAGAATGCGACGAGAAATTTTATGTTCTACGAGAAACAAAATTACGGAATTTCACATTCACACGTACTTATAATTTAGAAGAAAATCTAGACAGCAGGAAGCATCCATGGGAGACCATATTAAATTTGGAACTGTTATCTCTACCATAATATTAAACGTAATTTTATTTAATTGAGATTGTGAAGTGTGGAAATTCGATGGGCTCTTTCTCGCATTTATTCATTGATTGTCAGTCGATTAAGTCCGGATTTTCGAAAGCGATAAACATACAAACATTGCACATTAACAAAAAAATAGTGAATTACATTAATTTATTTTTACAGTTAAGTAAAATGTTTAAATAGTATTTATTTTTATAGATGTTACATATTTTAGAAAGTTAACGTATGAGCAGAATCCTTTTACATCAAGTGATTGTTGTAGAAGATGATTAAGAGAAATCTTTACAAAATCGGTGATAGAATTCGGTGGAGGCGTCTGCTATTATCAATCTACCTGCCTCATGCAACGACTGCAGCGGATTCTTCTAAATTTAAAAGATAACTATGCTCAACCTTTGATGTTACGAAGATGACGACTAAGAAACTCAACGAACTCAACTCTGCCTTATCCACTAAAATAATTTAAAAACAAAAACATTAAAATCAAAAATGCATATTAAGAGTTTGCCTATTCGTAGAGAATAAAATAAATCAATTTTTTGATGTGTGAGAACCTAAAAGAAAACCGATGTACAATACCGATCCCTGAAAAGGAGAACATTACACGTCTGACCAAAGTAAGATAGCAGCCAGCCGAGTAATTTGTTATAAATAATTCCAACAAAAACAGCGGCGCTCCGCTGGTGATCAGCGGGGTAGTAATTATAAATCAATACACTATTTTTAAAGCGATGCAAGCCTTCACATCACATAGATACAGCGAGTTAACATTTTAAGCTTTCGTTCATAATAAAATATAAGTATTATAAAAAATAGAAAAAGTTTGTTTACGCTCATTAAAACTTTAAATCACACACAATTTCTTTGGGCTGTGAAAAACAAAATCAGTAATAATGTTAGAATTAAACAAAAAATAAGTTCCATGATATTAAAAAAAAAGCCTCTGCAAAAATATATGAATAATAATCACAAATATGTTAATATGTATTAAATAGGCTCTGAAAGAAAAATAACAAAATAAATCAATTCTTACCGTCAAGATACATCCTGTAGTGTTTAGAAACTATAATAAATTCTGAACGCGATGTACATCGCTTACAAATGGAGCAAAACGGCTAAACAAATTGCTGCGACAACAGCCCTGAGAGAGTCTGCTTTTTGCACTAATTCGGCATACCGAAATAAAAATTCCGACTCCTTACGCAGAGGAAGCAAAAACAATATCGTTTCTGCGCACGACGTCTGAGACCTCTTCGGCGAAGGCGTTCGGTGAGTGATTTTAAAAATGGAATGCAAAAAGTGAAGTTCTGAAACCGAGCCGCGGAGGTATTCTGTATGAGTAAGCTGCGTGAGTAATCGACATTAAGGAAAAAATGCTTTACAGTTTTATTGCACTTAAGTGTAATATCATTCAAAGCTACTTACATAATACGTGAATAATTTAGCTATTTTTTATTTAATTGATAAACTTGTATGATTCTGTATTCTACATGTTTATATCGATAATTTTGTACGGCTGTATTGCTAACATTTAATTATTTGCATCCCTACGATGGAGTAAGTGGTCAATTGAAAAATCATTTTGCACATGCCTTTGGGTATCTGCAGTAGAACCAGAGTAACTGACATAGCACAACGGAATAATAAGCTTAAGGGGATGTGGGCCAGCCACAAAGCTCGAAGTACCGAGGATAAAAAGTTCTAGTGTGGCAGCCTCGTACCGGTAGGCGAAGTGTAAGGTGACCTCTCACCAGATGTAATGACGACCTAGGAAGAGATGTAGGAAGTTGATGATTGCAGGTGGCTTGATACTGTGCTTTGTGGCAAAGCTTGTTTCATAAACGGTTCAGTTGTTTGATTTGTGAGTGTAGTAAGCAAGAAAAGAAAAACCGGCCGAATGAAAGCTTGGTTATTCGTGGAATGGAACGTTGGACTAATATCTCCTTAACCCTTATAAAAATAAGAGAAGAGTTCAGCAGTGGGAAATAAATATGCTATAACATTACATTGTAAGGTAAATTAAAGAGTTCGACAAAATCCGTTCTAATCACCTACAAACTTTTATCGTCTTAAAAGCGAAGGCACGTAGGTTCAGTAATATAGATAGCAAGCCCCATTACCGGCGGCCGCTTCGCTTAGCCAACAAATCGTAAAGGCGACCCCGTGACCTAATGGTGTTCCAACCCCACAAGATGATGAGGCCTCCTAGTGACCCAATTGCGGAAAATGTCACCGCGGCTCCACAAAGGGGAAGGGAAATTAATGACTTTTCGCTTCATTGTAAAATTTGATATATGTTTCTTTTTTTTTCTTTTTATAACTAACTAGCGAATCACCACGGGGTCGCACGGGTGATTTCTAGAACAAGACGACAGCGAGACCTCCAGGCGGATTCAATTGTGAATCTAAACCATTCCCGAATCAGCTTTAATCACACATAAAAATTTATCAAAGTCAGTCCGGCTGTTAGAGACCGGTTCAGTCACATACACACTGACAGAAGAATTGTATAATAAAAAGATATTACGGTAGAATATTAAGAAGGACGAGGGCTGCCAAATGTGTCACACTCATGAACAGTGATCACCATCAGTCATCGGGCAAGCAGATAGGCAACAATAGACACTGCTGCCCGTCTCCTGGCTTGTTCCCCTTTGTCCTCTTAAGACACCCCGATAGGATAAGGGTGACAAGCGAGCTCACAGTCCACCTGTTGGTAATTGGTTGATGTGGCCCATATACATCTACATCTATCCTCGTTGGCGAATAAAAATGCACATGCATTATCAGCCGTGAGGACTAAGATAGAATGCCTCTTTTCCAATAAAAAGGGTCTCTGGTTGCGATGTAGAGTTCGGAAAGCGGCAACACAGCCTGCAATCATAAGAGGTTTACCACCCGGGAGGTTAGGTGCGTCTATGCGACCGTTCACGTACACCGGGCTAGATTATTTCGGACCGGTGTCAATAACCATAGGGCGGCGGCACGAGAAGAGATGGGGGGCGCTTTTCACTTGTCTAACAACGGGCTCCCATTCGTGCCACAACTATACAATTAACATAGCTACAGCATGGTTCTACCACATTAATTCAACTGGTCTCTCTATTCTCTCACTCGTATGTTCAGATGGCATGGAATGAAGTACGGGATCCTTGTTTTTAAGGAACGTGGTGAAATTCCGCCAGCTTACTGGTTCCAGGCTACTGCCGAGAATTTTTAGCAGAAAATCTCACTAACTGATTTTGTTCAAACCCGGGATTCAACTCCGCGACTATCAGTCGTGTTTACAACCACTAGACTAACGAAGCAGTCAATCGGGCTGATTTTTGGACAGATTCACTAAATTGATCCAGTTTTCTTAAATCAATCGACAAAAACGATTTTGTAATCCCAAAGAATCGATTTAACTATTAATCAGTTTTAAATCAAACCTTAAATCATATATTTCATAAATTTTAAATCTCTCACGACATTCAATGTTAACGATCCTGTTCTTCGGATAATCTCGAACACGATAACAGCCCTTGTTATAATTAAAAGCTAATTTTTTCGGAGGCAGCTCACTCGCAAACATAATCTACCGGAAAAGCGCAAAACCCATATTCAGTGTAATTGCAAAAATATGATAATATGATTTTTATTAAGGTCTGTGACCACGGCGCAGAAAAACCGGCCATTTAACGTTCAGTTATTGCAATAATTAAAAGCGTGACCCAAAATTTCCCCGAAATCACAGTCGACTTAAACAAAACAAAAGGTGTTTGTATTTTCATACAAATGACATAGTATATCTTAAATCCGTCGACCAACGATGGGTGTAACAGGAACGGTGTAGCGCTGACAGCCGCCCCATAAACTTTATAGGTCACTATAACGAGGTTTGTGAGGTTGCCGAAGACGAGATTACGAACACTAGCGTCGCAATAGATAATGTACGTAGATCGTGAAACATCGCTGCAATTATAAATCGGTGAAATCTTGCTTTTACCCAACTGCAGTGAAATAAAAGGAGAGTTGAGATATTCCCGATAGTTTCAAACGTATTCCGTCTTGTTACAAATGCGGTTTAACGATAGTCATAGTTTTAAGGGTTTTTGATGGTTTAAGAAAAGGTAGTTTAAAGATCTTAACATCCTAACTTTACCAGGCTAATACATATTTGAAGTAGGTGTTTATGTTAAAAGAAATTTACATATGTATAAACAAGCATCTGATATATTTTTGAGTAACACTAGGAAATCTGACGGACTACCTACTACTTTACTTTTAAAAACTGCATTTTATCAATAGGGTTGTTCGATGAGTATAAAGATTTTTAATAAACTACCCATAAACATAAAAGAAGAGAAGGAAATTTGTAGATTTATAACTGTACATAAAAGCTAAATTACTCTATGAACTAAGCTAATAGTAAAGTGCATTTATGATGTAAAAGACTTTTTAAATTAGTATAATTGTGTTATCAAACTTGGCATTTATTTAATGTTGTGTGTGAAAATATTTAACCTAATATATTGAATCATTATTTCCGTTAGTAAACAAGTCAGTAAATTTACATATATAATTAAAATCAAAATAAATTAGATAAATTAAAATTACAATTTGCAAGTCAATCACTATTATAACCAGGCCAATTAAATTAAGTGTTAATAAAAATGTTAGAAAAAGTAAAAAAAAATTCAAAGAAGTATGTAACTATTTTAGGTTTGAAGCTTAAGGGGACAAACTACATGCGGTCAACTTTAAACAAAGCTTTTTGTAGACTTTAGACTACAAATGCATGTCATCATTGGTGGCTAAAATGGAATGCCTTCCAAACTGTTATTATACCAGCTCCCTTAACAAACCTAAAATAATTACATACTCCTT
>DWHP01000492.1:0-19719 GCA_018247895.1 Parnassius honrathi
TTCGAAAAGCAATAAATACATTTTTAAATGGTAATGTTGTGTCACTTCCTTGATTCCCGAAATTTTCAGTGCCGCCCGCGTACAAAGTAAGACTAGTGGAGGAAAGAAGAGCAATAACAAGCACTTATGTGTGTGGGACAAGCACACGAAGTGCTTGCGTGCGTGAGTGCGTGCGTGAGTGCGTGTGTTCATGCTAGCGGGTGTGCGTGCGTGCGTGCTTGCTTGTGTATGTGTGTGTGTGTGTGTGTGTGTGTGTGTGTGTGTGTGTCTGTGTACGTGCGCGTGTGTGTGTGTTTGTGTGTAGACCTCATAATATAATTATACAAAAATAATATAAATTAGTTATTGTTAATAAGTACTGTTCTGTCTACACAATGAAGATGTACACGACTTTCTCACATTTGTAATTAGATAGCTCATAAACGAGAATATTAAAATTGAATTTATTATAAAGAAGTGGACTGAGATAGGGGATAAAGCTTTCAGCAAAATAAGAATTGTCTGTAGGAATAATGCAGATTTTGTCCTTACGTTTTGTATATAGGCTGTAACTGTACACATGCATTCATTCATTAAACCCTAATAAAGACTACTGCTGAATATTGTGTTATATGGTGCCATTGCCGCAGTCACCATGCTTGGCCTACACTTCCAGTTTCATTTCTTGCTATCGCCACTTACAATATACACAGGATGATTTAGGAAGTGGATTTGCTCACTCTGCTATAATACGGCTATAGAAAACTTGGATTATACATAAATCCAAGATGGCTGATACATACATTATATACCTTATTTTGGCTTTTTTTTAAATAAGTTAAATTAAACGCGATAAAGTCCGTAAAAATAGAGTTACATATACAATGTGTAGTGTTCGCGTAAATATAAGAAATCAAATATTATATACTTCTATATGTAAATTAAAAAGACAAAATATACTTCTTCTTAAATTGTTTGAAAATAAAATACATATCATTTGCAATTTACTTTCGGTTGTCTTTCGTAATAGTTCTAAAATTCACGATCAATTTTCTCAAATATCTTTCAAGAGATATTCTTCAACTACATAAAAATTACATTGCCTGCTGGAAAGAACGTATCGGGTACAGAGTATCTACAGGTAGAGGCACACAGGGATATCGTTAAACCGACGATCTGCTCTATTCATCGCTGCCTCGGCCTCTGGAGATTAGAGGGCTGTCGCGTATAGATAAAGTGCGCTTCGAAGAAGCCTGCGTGTTTACAGTGCGGGCCAAAATTAACAGTTCTAATAATTTATTTTAAAGAAATATAGTACTTATTACCAATAAAATTAAAAACAAAACAAAGTGCATCCTCGTGAATGGTGTAAATAATATTTATTTTGTAATATAACCTATGGACTTCTTAAGCAGCGCCGCTGATGGACGTGCTGAGAACCAACATTTATTAACCCACTAGGTCAAACTGGCTTCCCTTGAGGCTGCTGACCTACCTACCGTGTAGTGGCGATGTAAGAATATCCACTACCCCGTATCATCCCGTGTATGTCGTAAGAGGCGACAGAGGGAAACAAATCAGGAGATGGACAGCAGCGTTTTCTTAATAACAACTAAAAATAAAAAACTGCGGTTGTCATCCCGCTTTGCCAAGCATAGCAACTATGGCAAATATCCCCTATGAGACAATCTATGGGGGAGGCCTATGTTCATTTGACTTTAATACGCCGTAACGGTAACGGCAATATAACCTATATTTATTTCCTTTGATTTTATACTAACACCTACCTAAAACTACAACTGACTTTTAATTAATATTTGTATCAGTGGAATTCATAAAATCTAACCTAATATAATATTCGTTTTGAAACCTATGTGAAAATAATCATTATTTTCCACATAATATTGCTATTATGTTTGAATTTGAATTTTGAGGAAAAATGTAGATGTCTATGGGCCACAGCATCCACTTATCATCAGGTGAACTGTGCGCTCGTTTGTCACCCTTACTCTATAAAAAAAAGAATTAGTATTTCATATTAGTTGTACGACATATTAATAGGTCGGGAAAAAAGTTTCTTCGTATTTTGTTTGTATAAAATTTAAGAAAAATTTATTTGGTTGTACTTTTTGTATCTGATTAATTTTAGTATTAATACATATAGGACATTAAGAAAAAAAAGTAGAAACGACTTTCCCGCCATTTTTCAAATGTTTTTTTGTCCGCCAAAATGAGTGAATGTAACGAAGAAATTCGATACATTCTGAAGTTTTATTACAAAGATGCGGCTCGCACTGGTCGCCCGTATCATATGGATAAAGTCGATGTCGTTTTTGAAAAATTGAAGAAAGATCGGCATATTAGTAATAACGATATTGCCGAGGAATTGAGATTTGACTACAAAACAGTTTTGACCCATTTGAAAATTTCGATTCTCTATTGAAACGTAACGAAACCGAACTATTTTTGAAAAGCATGATTATTGGTGATAAAAAGTGGATTGACTACGACAAACTTGCGAAAAACATCATGTCATCGTGGTCAAAGTGTAGTCAATATATGAACTTGTCAGATTAATACGCAATAAGATAATGATATTTGTATGGTGGGACTGTAACTATCGACTCGGATTCCTAGTGCCTACAAAAGATGAGACTCAAGCATGAAATTGAGAATAAACGGCTGGAATTGATCAACAGAAAAGGAGTGGTGTTCCATTATGATAATGCCAGATTATATACATATTTGGCCACTCAGCAAAAATGGAGGGAGCCAGGTTGGAAAAAGGTAATGCATACACCATATAGTCCTGACCTTGCACCCTCAGATTTTCATCCGCTTTAGTCTTTATCAGAGTTCTTTGCGTAGTATTAGGTTAACATCAAGAGAGGATTGTCAAAACTACTAAACGCATTTCTTTGATGCAAAATGCCAAGACTTCTATGGCAACGTGATTATGTCATAACCTAAAAGATGGCAACAAGCTATGGAATGAAATGGGCACATATATATTATAAATAAATGTAATTAAACTGTGAAAAAATAATGGCTTGAATTTGTATATAAAATACGAAGATGCTTTTTATCGATCTTATAATATATTATCACTTGACTAAGTAGTTATTACTGTGCATGTATGTTTTGTGTCCGTTATAATATTGTAGGTAATTTAAAAACAAAATAGTAAAGATTTCTGTAAACTTGTATTGCTCATTAAGCATGTCTGCATTTAAATTATATTATTCCACATTAAACATATTTCAATCGGGTATAAGCAACTATTGACACCCGATTGTGTTGAAATTCGTACTAAAGTTTATCAAACTCGTCATTAAAAATACGGGAAGTCTTTCGAAGTAAAGGAGAATTTAAGTACAGAATTTTTGAGAAAAGTGTCATCATCATCATTATAACATTACAAGTCCATTGCTGAACATAAGCCACCGCCCCAGAAACACAGTCGATGAATGCAAGTGGCTCAGGGTCGTATCTGAGCCACCAGTATGTTTCATCAGATCTTTTCTCTATCTAGTGGTTGGTGGCTCAACACTGCGCTTGCGAGTACGACGATGCCACTCGAGAACTTTTCACTCCCATTGGTTGAGTTCTTCGAGCTATATAGCCGACCCATTACCATCTCTACCTACGACTAGTCTATGTCAGCTACTCTTGTAATTCTACGGATAATCACTTAACATTAAGTTACGAAGTTCCAATCATAGCCTTGTTCATAACTTGCTGAGGTTCCTCATATGGCCAGTAGTAGAAGTATACATACGTCTCAATTCCATAACACACTGATAGCATGCGTTGGTTTTTTTTAGACTAACTGACACCTGCTCGCTTCGCTTTGCGTGCGATAATAGATGATAATAACGTAGATATAAAATATTTAAAAAAAAATATGGAACTATCGTAAAATCCACACTAATTGAGCGTTTGCATTTCGAAATGAGTAGCTATACTAAATTTAGGTCACTCGGGTGTTACAGTTTTAGAGATTATGTGACGAGTCAGTCAATCAAACAGTCAGTGGTATTTCGCTTTTATATAAAGTACCTGGATGACCGAGCATTGCTCGGTATTTTTTTGGAAATCGTGTTTTTTGGAAACTATATTTAGATATAAAAAAATACTATAATATATATAGTTCATACTGATGAAATATGAATATTTTTTGATCTTATTGACATAATAGTAAAAACTGAACTGGTTATTTGAATAAAAAATCATGAGTGCAATTATATGGTTTAATTTAAATTTTCGTATTTTTAAAAAAATACTTAACAAAGGACTCGAAATAATAGATTTTCTCACAAAAGAAGGGAAATTGAAAAAAAAGGAAAATAAGTCAGACCGAAGACAGGACGCGAGCCAAGACACTACGATTTAACGACGGCCCGATATGCACTTGCGCTATTACGATCATTAATACATTGTCAAAATTTACCTCCTTATAAGAAGCAGCAGTTTTCGTTGTCTGAAAACACGGACAAAACAACATTTTCTAAAAATGAATCCTAGCTAGATTGATTTACTGCCCCCGAAACACCCTGGACACTAAATTTTATGAAAATGGTTGGAGCCGTTTCCCGAGATCCCGATTATATATATATATACAAGAATTGCGCTCGTTTAAGGGTATACGATGACACTTTTTACTTGCAGAAAAAATTGCAATAAAAAATTTGCAAACTGTACTGTAAGTTGCCTTTAGAAATAACAAAACTTCAACTAAACACGTTTCGACAAATGCCAATAACATTCTTTTTCAATCATGTTTTTTATAAAATTGAAGAATATATGAAATGTTCATTTTCTGACATGCTAATATAAAATAATGTTAATGCATAGACTATTATACTACTGCGTATGGACTGGGTCATTGAACAAAGAAAATGGCTCATTGGTGCTAAAACGTTTATGAAGCACCAACGCGACCACGCTGTGTCCGTGCAGTGTCTCCACTTTTAGATATTTTGCACTATTTTAGGGTAAATCTACTAATATAGGTAGGGCTTTCGGCGTTTCTTCAAGTTGACAGGGTTTTGAATAATTTGGGATAAAACCGAATTTCATGTAACCCTGATTTTTATTCCCACCCAATGCATTTTTTTAAAGATTTGTCGAGGGGATATATAAAAGTGTAGAATGAAAAAGTTTTTTTTTAATAAATAATAAAATAAATAGAGTAGGATAATAGTATTTTTGTAATTAGTTACATATTCGTTATTCATATGAGACTAAGTATTATTATATTTTTAAAATGAGAAAGTTTTCTTTATCACAAAACTCCAGATTTTTGAACGTGACATGATATTCAAATCTTGCAATGATGTTGTTCTTTAAAATATTGAAAATTAGGTGCAATTTTCATTTTTCTACGATAGTTTAGGGAGTATTTTTACAGGTTCTAGGGTAAAACCAAAATCATAAGTGAAAACACTGGTTCCGTGGTAGTTCATGAGTTTTTAAGAGATGGCACTGATTTATTCTATGCTTAAACCGTGAACAATTTTTGTTCGCACTTATTAGGCATTCGGCGTAGACAGAGAATTGGTACTTAATTCTAGTTATAAAAATGGCATAAAGTAAAAACTAGTTTTAACTAGGGAAAACGCGTTCTATCTATAAACTGGTTTTAACTCTAGCATATATATCAATATTAGGCAAATTATCACTTTGTCCTTTGACAAAGCCTTCTTCCATTATAGTGAAATAAAAACAAAACACTCATAAATAAAAAAGAAAAAAACAACTGTACGTAAATAAACACGAACGAAGTAAGAGCCCTGGCACAGAGTACTTTTATAAATTATAGGAGCCCTGGCGAGACTGTGAAACTAATAACTTGAATGATTCGTGGTGCGGCGCTCACGGATAGGTCAAATAACGTCACAGGCGAATCACAAACCACTGACGTTCCGTACTAAAATACGTAATCTTCAACAATCTATTTCTAGGTCATTCATTGATGGATTTCGAATTTTTTTTCAGTGATTGATTAGTTTTGATCTATATTTTTGTACCATTACGTTGAATATAATATTAACAACATCATGAAACTTCTCCACTGTATAATGAGTTATTTATTTATCAGTTCTGTAGCCCATTTTATTTTATTGCACGTTATAACTTTCGGAACAGCCTTAGGTATAACACAGTTTAACCTACATTCAATCAAGAGTGGGAAGTGGTCAGATCAGTATACACAATATAAAATCTTTGTGATATTTATTAACTTATACGCTAACTCAGTAACAATATAGTGATCCAACCAGCTCCCGGTCCCATGCGCGTCACTGACGTATATGTAAATGAATTACAATCCAGGGTATTCACGTCGGCACAAAATTAGTCCCGTTCCGCGCAAAAGATTTTCAATTCATCATAAAACGCCGGTCCTGGGTGAGCATTACAGTCGCCCAGTAGGAACTCTGTCTGACATTTACTTTCCTCCACTATAGCATTTAAATCCGTAAAATCTGTTAAGTTTTCAGTGCAATCAACGGGCATATATACACTACACACTATTAGCTTTTGATTACCGAGATCAATTGACACAAATACGAGCACTTGAACACGGTATTGTGGATACACAGGGGAACACACTTTTACTCCACAGCAGCGCGAGCCCCCATAGGGTCGCCCCTCCAATACTCCAGTCGTGTCCACAGCAGACGTCCCGGTGCTCAAAAACTCAACGTCAATATTCTCAAGATACGACAGGTTATGCGGCAGGAGCCACGTCTTACATGGCTGACGGACCCCCTCGACTGCCCTTTTTATAGATTTACAATGAAATGTAATAAAACGGTTAGAAGACATTGCTATATCATTTCTATCCATTATGATCCTGGTTTATGAGCCTCGGCACGTTGATATCCGTGAGAATTGAAGATAACAAAGCGTCGGAATAATATTCCTTCAGGCCACAGTTTGCCGTCGAGGAACATGTAGTTTATGCCGGGTAACGAACATTTTAAACGCATTATATCCCTACTAAGGCATTCGATAATCGATTCACACTATTTTGCAAGTCTATTCCCAATTTCGAGCTATTTGAAGATGTTTGCTTCTCCTTATCAGGGGATTCTCCGTGTTCACAGATGTGTGGTCTACATAGGGCCACTATATACAAGGTGTAAATGTAAACACCGTTATCACTAAAACCATAGGTAGGGCTTTAATATAAAAATATTTATCCGAATTTAAATAAAACGCTATTTTCTTTTATAAAATTTTAAAAGCTTCTGTCAGACACCGTCTGTAAATTCATAGATACCCTATGCGCCCGAGTGACGTAATCACTGTAAAGATCACCGCCCGCCCTAGCTACATACACAACATTCCAATATAAACACAATAGGTACACATAACCTGTGATGTAACTTTTCCTTCATACTTTCATCCTGGCTTAGGACAGGCAAAAATTCGTATTTTAAGGAAAAATTGAGATTTTACTAAAAAAAATTGTTATTTTTCATTGAATTTACGTTATATAAGTGAAACCAAACTACTGGTTTCAAGGATAACGGTGTTTACACTAACACCTGTATATCCGAGTCATTCAGTGCGAAAACAAGTGTCTCTCAGTCGTCGGTTAATATTGAAGTTATTTACTAGCGATGCACTTTTAGATTATCCAACTCAATTTTGAGATGAGAAAACACACATTTAGACTCGTATGTATCTTATAATAACTTCGAATCACCTTGTAGTAAATTCATATCTCTTAAAAGTTTGAAAGCATCCACATAATCAAAAGTAACGGGTGGTAGTTTATTTAAATTTCTTGCCACAAGTATGTTATGCCTGGGTCTGTTTCCTTGAAAAGACATCTGATGTCCCCCAAGTCCCTTATTCATTCGCCTTTCCTGATAACTCTTCGTGCTGAGATGAATTCAAGCAGCAGCTTTTTCGCCTCTGCCACTTCTTCAACCGAGAAAGAACTGTTACATATTTGTACGTCGTATATTTTCTACACTTCTGTATTTTATTTTAATAAAGGCCAGTACTTCAGAGAAAACTACGTTGTAGTTTACACACTTAACAATTGTTGAAGTCATCGTTGGAAACGTAAACACTACGCGAAATTACCACGTTAGCTCAACAAAAGGCGGTCATTTCGATATTACAAACAGAACATTTATTTTAATAGAAATACGTCTTACATTTATTCATCGTAAAATCCATAAAAATCCGTAAAATAGCAACTCAATGCCAAAATGGCATTGAGCTGCTATTTTATAGTGGTAATCTATGAGAACGCGGTGCTTTCTAAGTCGAGCCAATCCATTTGTGCTACGACCATAACAAGGCAGAGTGGTTCTACCAATTAAAATATATCTACACATGTGTAGATACGTACGCAACTATTTAATAAAAACTGATCGTAGTGACAGACGATCAAACTGTAATTGATATTTTTCCATATCTCATCCCAAACAGTGTGAAAATATGAGGATTAATGCCTGTGGTTATGTTTTTGCCACCACTTTCTACAGTGTCTTCAGATGGCACTAAAAATCCTTTGTATAATATATAGGACTTTGGTCCTTGTTTCAAAACTGACAGAGCTATCATTTTTTTTCAATGTAAATCTACGGTTTTGTTTTTGTGCACAAATTGATAAAGCCAATTATTGTAATCTATCTATAAAATTATATCTTCTAACTATAAAATTATAACAATGATTCGAGCTTATATGCATTTATCGACCATGTTTGTTATACCCGTCAACAAGTTGCCTACAGTTATTAAAATATAAGGATTTTGCAGATATTTTATAGTTATAATATAGAAAACATCTTGGAGGCCTGACAGTCTGAGATCAAGGGATCCGAATTGGGCAAAGATACTTAAGTGTAAGTCGAATCAGACGCAGAGAGCACCATTGAGAATAGTGACTCGTCAAACAATTAACAAACCAAACAATCTGCAATGCTGTAGAACGCAACAAGCATCAATACGACTGTCGTCGGGCTTTCACCATATCAAGGTTCCTCATACGATCCCAGAAGTCATCACCACCCGCATACCTCCATCGACCAGAACTACAAGATGTGTCGAATCCATTACGAGACGCAATACCGCAAGTAGCAGTAAGCATCAATACAACTATGTATCATACGGATGGCGCCCCCTCACAACACATCCACGTGGTCCCTATCAACTTTGGCAACAAATTAGTACTGTTGTTATAAAATAGCACCAAAGTATCATAGTAGCACGCTATTAAGACACCAGCAACCAAAAATCCACGTATCATAGAGTTACTGCATTCAGACATGAAGTTGAGTATGCTTGCTGCATTTACAAGTGCTACAAAACACTCTCCCTAATCCGAAAGATAGCAAACGTATCGTAACGATTTGCGCTAAAACGGCGCTCACAATCGATTGGGGTGCGCGATGTCTACAGCCAAATCGTATTGCTACAATAAACCAGCTCGTCGCCGGGACTGAGATGAAATGCCTAAGATATATCGGGTAGCGAATTCAAGTTTACCTCGGTCTCGGTCTCATACATTGTGATGCAGTATACACGCCACTATATTTTTTTGATTATTACAGCCATTCACAAGTCCACTGCTGAACTGTTTTGGAGGAATGCATGGCTCTATAAATATCTTCATACATTTCCTCCACCTCTTCACCGGGATGTGCCAACGTCGGTGCGTAAACCTATATGACCTTCAGCGCAAGCGCAACCGTTTGGTGATTCTAAATATAAGGTACGCAACCCTCGTCGACACACTCTCGATCTTAACAACGTTGTTAACGAGAGACCTATGGACGATAAATCCAACACCTCCCTCCCGGTGATAGAAGGTGTCGCCTCCGAGAATCACCGTGTCATCCCCTTCTCTTCGGATAATCCTATAATATTCCAGCGCAACTTATCAATGGTAGAGGAGCTTCCAGCTCCAGTATTTTCTCGTCAGACCTCAGGGTGCGTGCGTCGTATGTTGCCAGGTCGAGTCGTTTTAGATGGCAATTGCACCTCCACCGGAGATTTTCAGCACCCCCTGCACCGCCGTTACCATGATTGCCACCGTATCCAAGAATAGCGGAGCCATCTATTTGTGTCGTTGCTCATGGAGGGTATTTTTTTTATAGGATAGGATGACAAATGAGCACACAGTCCATTTGATGGTAAGTGGTTGCTGTGGCCCATATACATCTATCTTCAATTACGAATCAAAATGCAGATGCGTTGTCATCCGTGAGGACTGAGGTGGAATGTCTCGTTTCCAGTAAAAAGGGTCTCCGGTTCTCTACACTCACCATACGAAACACAGCAGCATTAAGCAAACTATTTGACGCTGGTATTTTGTGAGAGCGTGGTCCTGCCCCGGGCGAGCCGACCCATTCGAGCTACAACTATACTACTAATATAACTGCAGCATGGCTCTACCACTTTGAAATATATATTGCCGTAGTTGCCACGCTTGGCAAGCGGGTTGGCAACCGCAGTTTTTTGTTGTAGGTACAGATGCTGTTATCAGGGCGGGACCCACGGGAAGATATGGGGTGGTGGGTATTCTTAACCGCCACTACACGGTTATTATTATATGTTTTTCTTATAATGCTTATGCATCTTAGAGAGCTATAATAATGATTTTGTATCATAGACCTTACTATTACAAGTATCTGATATAGGAAAATACATTGTGCAACAGTACTTTGACAGTAAGCCATATGACCACCACATATATGTATATATATGTTTGTGTCTTATGGCGCGTAAAAAAGAAAAATGGCCGGGCACATCGACCAATCGCTGCGGCCTATGAATCATAGGTTCGATGTGCTTCACAGCTGATTTGTTGTTAGTTAACTCGGATTGAATTTTTGATTCACAAATATTCGTATGGTACTTTTGCTCATTACCTTGCCCTTTGTTAAACGAATTTGAGATTATATTATCATTTAATTTCGTTGACTTTACATATGAACATTGAATCGTATGCACGTCTTGTTTTAGTCTCAAAATATTCTTCTCAAAGAATCCTTTGTCTAAAAATTATGTGTTTTGTTTCTAACAATGTATATTGATATTATCGATGGTGAATCTATCTAAATATAAATAAAAAAACCCGGGTTCGACCCCGGCAGGCACCAATGAAGTTGTTAATTGCAATTTTAAATGCTGATTTATCACGTGTTCGGCGGTGAAGGAAAACATCGTGAGGAAACCTGCCTGAGAATTAAGAAAAACAATATTTCGAAGACGTGAAGTTCGCCAACACTCATTGGGGCAGCGCGGCACACACTTCCTTGCCCTAAAACTCTTCCAAAAATACATAGGCTAAACTCTAATATTTCCCATAATAATTCCCTTCCTCAATTGTATCTATCCTACATATCCTCAACTGTTATCATTTTGTGTGCATTTATATATTCATAATTTGTTTTTAACTTAATTTTCAAATTTATGTACACCAGCGCTATTTTCAATTTACTGTAAACAACAGTTCTTTGCTAAACATGGGTTGTCTGGAAGAAATCGCTTCCAGAGCGATAAGACCGCCTGTTGTACTTTCTATATATTATATTTCATTCTGTCTCTTTCTTATGTGTCATGTCACAGAAATCGTAATAATAAGAAAATAGAAATGAATTAGCGGTCGATTACATCCAAAACCGATGTCGCCACATCCTACCGTATTATAAACATACGCAATGCACAATGATATCTAATTTTCACATTACATTGCTTGGCGAGTTTGTCAAGGTCGCGTGTGTTGCATATTACGGTAGAACAAAAGCAGCAATGGTAATTGTACAATACGAAAAGTAATTTTATTACTTTTGAGTTTGCAAAGGTAAACGTCATAGTAAAGTATTCGTCTAGATCTAAATTAATTAAAACAATGATAATTAGTAAATAATCAACTTACTGATGAAACTTTATGCCTTTATTAGTTTAATTACACGTCCTTGATGAGTTTTTACAACTGATTATGCTGCAATTCACCATTATAATAACATAAGTTCACATACGCCGTTCCGTAATGGTGAATGATGTTCGTCAACACATCATAGCAGCGACAAGGTCACGCGTTTATGCGACTTCCATAGTCTTATTATTACGATTTCTGTGGTATTAGTGTACAATAAAGAATATATTGATTGATTTTTTAAACCGCATAGTGGCTATATCATCCTGTGGGTGTCGTAAGAGGCGACAGAGGGAAACTGAAACAGGACATGGATAATGGTAGCATCTTTCTGACGACCACTCAACAGAAAACTACGAACGCTTGCCAAGCGTCGCCACTATGGCAAATATCTCCTGTGAGGCTATACAACATGTCACAAAAACCCTGTGGTTCCCGTTAAGTGCATTATCACAATCAGTGTTCAAGCATATAGAAATTGTTTTTTCAAAAAAGCACATTTAAAAAAAAATATTTTCAAATTGTTCAATATGTGGTTTTATTATCTCTACATTGACCGAATAGTAAGAGGATTGTCAAATACCCTGCTTTACCGATACTCTTGTGTTTGAGGAAATAAAACCACATACAATTTGCAATTTTTTTTAAATTATAATTAAAAAAAATTATGGTCGTTTTCTGAAAAAAAAATTTCTATACGCTTGAATACCGATTCTAATAATGCAGTTAACGGGAATCTCAGGGTTTTTCTTACATGTTGTATATGGGAAAAGTTTATGTTTACCAGTAAACCTTGATAGTCTGCAACTTTGATGACGACGATGAAGGATGAAGAATGAACGCACAGTCCATCTGAAGGTAAGTGGATACTGTAGCCCATAAACATCTATCCTCGATTAAATAATAAAATGCAGATGCGTTACACACCTGAGGACTATGATGGAATGCTCCAGAAGTATCTCGTAATATTTTTTACAAGGGTTACAAACGAATACACAGTGCACGTGATGGATCCTTGATTAAGAATCATCACCCCATAAATCAACCCTGAGTATTAAAATGGAATGCCCCGTTTCCAGTTCCAGACTCCAGTTCTCTATACTTACCATACAAAATACAGTTGCTTTATTCTGTTGTTTTACGCTGGTGAGAGCGTGGTCCTTCCCCGATCGACCCGACCTATTCGTGCTACAATCATAATATAGTTACAGCAGGCCATACCACGTAATATAGTTATGATGCTGTGTGGTGATTATGTAATATAATCCACTACCCCATATCGTCTCGTGGGTGTTTTATTAGGTGACAGAGGAAAACTGAAAGAGGAGATGGACATCATAGCATCTTCCTGATAACAACCCTATATTATAAGAAACTACGAATAAGGAGACGAGACCGTGTAGTGGCGGTGTTAGAATATCTACTACCCATATCTACTGCAAGTTAACTGTGGCGAATATGACGCAATCCAGCGGGGAACCCTATGTTCGGCAGAGGTCTTTTGTAGTCTGTAACGGTAACGAGAAACGTCGAAATGAAACTTGAAAAACATAAAGGGTATGTTCCGAAACGTTTCCAGTATACTGCTGAATACAAATGACGTCATCAATTGACGCCATATTGTACTGGCGTGCCGCCGCCGTATTGTCGGATATCCGGCCATATTAAAACAATTTTTAATTGTTTGTACGCTAAATAAAGCATGCCAGAATTTGTTTTTATTTATTGAAATACAAAAATTACAGAATAATTGCTGGGATTTTATGCCATTAGGAGGATATAATGATTTTTGGAGCACAAAATTACAAAATAATCGCTAACACTTTTCCAATATGGCGCGTTTTTCGATTCGATTCGATTTTCCAAAATGTATGATGTCATATACTGTCCTATGTTTTGGAACGAATCACAAGTATAGCGTCGATTTATGACGTCATTTGCATCGGACAGTACACTGGGTTTTATTTTGGAACATACCATATGTATAATTTAAATTTAAAAAAAACATTCAGTTCTAGATTGTTCTAGACTGTACTAGGCTATATATAAATTGTGTTCTAAAATGACTAAGCTTTAAGTCTAAACAACAATGGAAGGACAGCGATGGAACCGGAATACAATATAATTAATACAATAACAGATAGTTACAAAATAAAAATAAATAAAATAGGAAAAAAAAAGAAGAAAAAAGCAACACAAATAATAATGAGAAGTTAAACTGCCAATTTGGTGTGCATTTTATTAAATCCTCAGATGGTACGTTTCTGAAATTATATCACACAAATAAATATTATTTATAATATTAGTTTGGGAGCGCGCATGAAGGTGTGTGTGTGTGACTGTGAGTGTGCGTGTATGTGTGTGAAGGAGCATTTTTTTTGGTGGGAATTGTCTTATTGCCAGCAGATAAAAAAAACATTTTTAAAAGAAGAGTACACCTGAAGAACATTCTTGTTCTGAACAGGAGGAAAGGCTGAAAGTTCTTCCACTAGAAGTGTGGAATACCGATGCCAATTTGCTTTGGATGTGTGCGAGCGTTGGGTGATGCCTGATAGTCCAGCAAATGACTCACACTTACCAAAGGTGCCTATCAGGTTCAGTAATTAAAATCTCAAGAGTCAATGATTTTGTATTTAGAAATCACAATTTACAGTATAAGATATTTTTATGGGCGATACAATATACTTCCTACAATAGCGGCCTATCATGTGCAGTGACGGGGAGCGTGTGTAACTCTTTACGGAACCGACTTACTGATTCATGATAAGTATCACTCAACTCGTACGGATTTTCGCTGTAATTATTAATGCACGTAAAAATGACCACTAAGGCGCTTACCTATCAAATAATGTACGGTCGTTTTTGCATATAATGTTTGCATTAACAAGTTGTCATTTTATATTGATCCGGCACTTGTCAAATTGTTTATGTTCGTTCGCGCCTGTTTACAAAAACATACCCAGCTCTGTTTAGAATTTCTTTGCGTAATGATTATTGTGACTTACTTTCTTCCTTATCTTCACAAATTATACGCCAGCTGGCTATAAATTAAGGCCAGTCCTAAGCCCGGATAAAGTATGAAGGAGGATCGATTTTATATAGGTACAACCTTATTACGATACACAATAAATAACAATAAAAATAAGTAGATAATAATATATAATAAAAATAACCTAAGCACTTTGTTAACACATTGATGCCACATAACATTTCACTGAATCAATCAGTAATAAATGCCCGCGAAACAACTTAATGTATCTATTCGAAACATTCTGTATATTATATCTTTTAAGTTGATGATCCAAATGAAAGATATCAGTGTTTCGGAACAATTCAGTGATGCAGATACAAATATTCCAATCGCAAACATGATAAATTTTGCCCACCTCCAGTTCGCCCTCGAGCGTCTCCGGACACAAGTGCAATGTGTCTATTAAGCAAAATGTATGTAACTACTGTGTCCCTACAGATGTGTTATATTGTAACCTGGGTTTAAATGGAAGATTGACTGTATGGGAGCTAGGGGAATTGATAACAATAGAAATGATCGCTGCCATGAGAAAAGGGTAATATTCTTCAAGAAAGAAGGGAAAACAAGGCAGGTGAACAGAGTGACAGGTCTTCTGCACTTTTAGGGTTTTGGAGAGGGGATTTTCTACGTGTAGGTGAACCATCATTAAGAAGACAAGATCTAAATCATCAATGATACTTAAAAATATAGAAAACCAGGGATCACAAAAATGGGAGCCCCATGAAATCACCAAGAATAACCATAGGCATAGGGATGTAAAATATAATCCTCGTGAGTTCTGATAAGACATTTAAACTAGGTTCAGGAATGTAAATAGAAAGGAAAGAAATGTTATGAACTCTAACTGCCACAGCATTTTTTGAAGAACTATGAGAAGGAAGGGAAATTAATGTATAAGTAACTGATCTTGCGATAAGAATGAAAGAGCCAGCATGACCATCATTTCTATCATCCCTGAGGCATAAATAACCCGTGACCCTAAAGTGGGACCCAGGCCTTAATCATGTCTCCTGGATGACTAGGATGAGGGGATGGTATTTGTTAATAAGATTATAGATTATATATTAGAATAAGTTAATTGGTTTTTCTTATTTTTAATGCTCCGGCAGTTCAATTGAAGTATTGGGGGGAAGGTTATTCGTTAATGAAATGAGCTCAGTAAGTTTTTATCAGAGTGCAAGTGGGAGATCCATATCACTGAAACGAGAAAGCATAATTATAAGCATGGAAATCATAAATTCGCAGAGATTGTAGAAAAACTTCGCCCTATTAAAGCACAACCATTAGCGGTTGAAGAAGAAGGGGTATCTATGATTGACTCATGTGTAGATTTATCATATCCATAACTTGATGCTGGATTTGGTGCGAGTCTTGCAGTGAATGTAGTCTTCCTGTAAGAATGAAATTGTGAGGGAGCAAATGAAGGTAAAGGGGAATTTGAAAAAGGATAGAGGACCCTGATGACTATCTGAAGGAAGGGATCTAGCAGTATCTGCATAAGTTCTCCGGACTTGAGGGAAGCGGGCAGAAGCTTCTAGATAGGTAATATTCCTCTGGGACATTGGAAGTTTAATAGATTTCTGCCTAGAATGTACAGGGCAGATAAGATCTTTAGCTGTGTGAGATCCCGAACACAAAAGGGAAGTAGGAGACTGTTTTGAGTATGATATTTCTTCATGATTTTGAGCACACACAAAATAACGGGAAGATTTGTGACATTGAATAAGTGGTAAAATGTAGGGCTCAACAGACATTGAAGTGAAAAAGCAATAAATGTTAGAAGGAAGTTTCTGGCCAGAAATAGTTAAAATAAATATTTGAGAGGGAATTCACAAAGTGCTATCGTTTTCGTGAACTGATTTTCTATTAAATCGGAGAGCTTTAATGATTGAGCCAAAACCAGCTGGGGCCTTGATTAATGAAATTAATTCCTCTAAAGCTTACTCTGCAGGGACCTGCGTCACTATTCCCATACGAGTGACATTATAAGAGGGAATTACAGTATCATTTTTAGGACCTGTAAGGGCTGAGTTCTTAATAAAACTATTTGCATCGGCTGCACTTTTAAATTCGACTGAAATTCTATTGCGCCCTACTTGCTTAACACCGTCACTAACATTTTTAATATTATAATTGTAGCGAAAATGACCAAACTTATCGGTTTTAAAACTACTCCGGATGATAAATTGTTTATTTTTTACTTACATGTACAATAAAGGGCGCTTTTTTATGTAATCAGGACGGATATTAGAGGACTGAATAGATGGTACAGGTTGAGATGGATCTGTAATTAATCTTTTCTGAAGGTGAACTGAATTATTGGATACCTGTGGTCTTTTATGATTCGATTGTTTCATTTCAATCGGTATATATCTATTTTGGGAACAGTATGGGAGGCACATGGAGCTCCGTCGGGATCGGGAAGATTTTCCTCCATTTTATTATAATTAATTATATATAAAACAACACAATTACTAATTACTTATGGATTTATAACTACTAAAACCAACACCGACACAAAGAATAAACAAAAAAGAAAATCAACAGATCTTAAAAACACGAAAAAACCAAAAAGAGGACGACGCTTGTATACCTCACAGAGCTCAACCGATTTCCTGTTCGCTGACTCTCAAAACTATGCAAACTAAAATTCCTCGTCCTCTGTAAAATACAGCAATCATCTTCCCTTTACCGACCCAGATTTTCGAACTTGAATTGGAGTAGGCTCATTTTCGAACAACTAAAATTTTGCTTATTCACTCGGCATACAATTTGTTCTACTTTTGAATCATGGGGCACCCAAAGCATACATTTTTTTTCACTTCAATAATATCGTGCAGAATTTTACGAATGCTTGGTGCACAAACCTGCAGGATATCTTCTATCTGATTATAAGTTGCTTGGTCTTCTCTTATCAATTTTTTAGCTTTTTTCACATTCTTTTCAGTTCAAACGTCCGAAGGACGTCCTGATCTTGGAGCGTCTTCTACAACAACATTCACCACGACTGAATTCGCGATACCACCAGAAATCGTTGCACGATGAAGACAGTTCTCTTTAAGTACAGAACTCATTTCTTCCATACACTCATCAATTGAGAGACCGCGCGTGAAGTTATACCGCATAAAAAGCCGTAATTCGTATTTTGACCACTTACACATTTGTATGAAATCAAAATTTGTTTGTGCAATTCCCAGTGAGTGACTTTTAAAACGTTAGTATACACTGTCGTATAATAAATGTAACTTTCTAGTAAGACTATACTCATCTACCCACCATTAAAATAGTGTATGTATTGTATTGCAAAATTTATCTAGTAGCCTATGTACAGCTATATCCACAGATATTACTCGAAAAATGTTTTTCTTCGGTATGTATTTTCATATGTTTTTGCAAATTACGTTTTATAATACATTTATATTCACAGACATTACATGAAAAAGGTTTTTCTCCGGTATGTATTTTAATATGTGTTTGCAAATTACTTTTTAAAGTACATTTGTATTCACAGATATGACACGAATAAGGTTTTTCTCCGGTGTGTATTCTCATATGTTTTTGCAAATTACTTTTTAAAATACATTTATATTCACAGATATGACACGAGTAAGGTTTTTCTCCGGTATGTATTTTCATATGTGTTTGCAAATAACCTCTTGTTATACATCTGTATTCACAGATATCACACGAAAAAGTTTTTTCTCCGGTGTGTACTTTCATATGTGTTTGTAAATTACTTTTTGTAATACATTTATAGTCACATATCTTACACGAAAATGGTTTTTCTCCGGTGTGTATTTTCATATGCCTTTGCAAATAATTTTTTGTAATACATTTATATTCACAGATACTACACGAAAAAGGTTTTTCTCCGGTGTGTGTTTTGATATGCCTTTGTAAATTACTTTTTGTAATACACCTAAATTCACAGATATTACACGAAAAAGGTTTTTCTCCAGTATGAATTTTCATATGTGTTTGCAAATAACTTTTTTTATTACATCTAAATTCACAGATATTACATGAAAAAGGTTTTTCTCCGGTGTGTATTTTCGTATGATTTTGTAAAAAGTCTTTTGTAATACATCTATATTCACACATGTGACACGAAAAAGGTTTTTCTTCTGTGTGTATTTTCATATGCCGTTTCAACTTACATTTCATAAAACATTTATATTCACAATTATTACAAGAGTATACTTGCTTAGCAACGTGCGCTTTAAGATGTGCTAAAAAGTAACGTTTTTGAGACGTTTTAAATTCGCATATATCACAATTAAATATCTCCGTTTGTTGTGGTACTGGAGTTTCTTCAACTTGTGCCCGAAATGCAGTGGTGTCTAAGTTCTTTTTTTGCGTCTTATGACTGTATAAAATGTGTTTAGCGAGAATCTTTTTTAATGGGAATTTTTTACTACAACTATCACATTCAAAAATGTATTTTGTTGTTGCCCCAGATGTTTTTTTCACAAATATATTTACACTCTTTTGTTTAAAAATTTTCTTTTTCATAATCCTTGCAGGATGCTTTCCTTTTTTATTAATTGGATGATTATCTCCTTTCACTGTAGGGTTTAATTTGATAATGTGACCTTCAAAATCGAGGTTTTCTTTAGGTACTGCGTTTATGTTACTATCAGTGGAATTTGATTTAATCTTTTTCTTAGACGGTTCTGAAAAACTATGCGTCGGTGTGATGTACTTTTCTGAAATACACACGAAGTAAAAAAATTATTTATTGTTAAACATTGCATCTTTTGTTGTAAGACACCATAAACGGTTTACAATGGATGAAGTTTATGAC
>DWHP01000493.1:0-19718 GCA_018247895.1 Parnassius honrathi
CGAGGACATGTGAAGTTCGCCAACACGCATTGGGGCAGCGCGGCGGACAATTCCTTGCCCTAAAATCCTCTCAGAAGTGAGCGGAGGCCTGTGCCCAGGAGTGGGACGTATATAGGCTGTAACTTTACAACCGTTAATAAATACATAATATTGAGTAGATTTTTTTTTGAATTGCCAATAAATAACTTTAAATACATTTCATAATTAATATGACGCTCTACACTGTAGAGATCTCTGTAGAGTCTACAGAGATATTATTAAACAAATTTATTAATTCAGCTCAAGTAAAACTATAAGTGAGGTAGATACTTGGCGCATTTACAATCCTTATCTGCGGTAGAGCGATAACCAGTACAGTTATCGTAAATCAACTGCCTATCAAAACTTATGCCATCATTTCCTCATGATAACATAAATGATTAACTTCACGATGTCCTCGTTCAGTTCAACAATGTGCATTTTTTTTTATAAAATTAAAGGTTATGAACGAACACAATCCACCTGAAAATGAGTAAATACGGCGATCCTACTTCTATCCTCTATTAAGAATCGAAATGCAGATGCGTTATCACCCCTGAAGTCTAATATGGTATGCGTCGTAGCCAGTAAAAAGGGTCTTCGTTCCTTTACTCTCAAATGTTTCATCCTGAAGTTTTATAAAAACGTTGATCTTTCTGGGCGAATCATCATTTTTACTTCAACCATAACGTAGGTTGCCCGATGGTCGGGATTCGTCTGGATTCTCCAGACATTTTTAATGATGTCCAGACTCCCGACAAAACTCAAAATCTCCAGACAAACAGCTTCTCGGAAAGTTAAACTATGGCCTTTGATTTAATAAAAGCTGAGTTAGTAATTAGACAGGACAATGAAGAAATTCTTTTGAATTTTATAGTATTTTCTGAATACTACTAAAGGATCCAAATTGGCGAACTCTAGTAAAGTCCAATGCCAAATACATGTTGTGGCAACTTAAAGATTAAGTGTAATTAAATTAGTTTAGTTTTTAATGTACTTTTTGTAGCCTGTTGTTAAAAAAATAAACTTATCTCCCGACAACAACCTAAAATTTGTCCAAATATTTTGGTCTTCCGATCTGTCAAACCTAGCTGTAGCGTTTAACACGCATAGTTTAATCATACTTCATCGGTACGGTAACATTTGTTTTGGCAATGTGATTACACGCACATTTTTATAAAGAAATATTATGTTATAATGTGCTACAATTAAGCTGTAGATAATAACAATGTGTGATAAATTGTTATCTTTCAAACTAAATCTATCAACCAAGAATTTTAGTTTAATTTGAATTACACTGGTACGTACGTATTTTTACGTACGTTTGAGTTTAATATTAAATACAATTATTAATTTAGTCTCGTATATTCTCACTCATTATTTTAAAATTATTCCTTTAACTTTGATACAAATATATAAGTGCTTCTTTATTACACTGAAAATTAATCATAAGATTTACTTATTGTATGTGCTATTCATTTAAAAATTATTTTTAACGATGATGGGAATTTCAACAAAGTTAGTTAAAGTTACAGCCTATATACGTCCCACTGCTGAGCAAGGACCTCCTCTCGTTTCTGAGAGGGTTTTAGGGCAAAGAAAAGTCCCCGGGCTTCCCCAGTGCGTGTTGGCGAACTTTACATATCCTCGATATTTAAATTTATTTCTCAGAAATGCCGGTTTCCTCACGATGTTTTCCTTCACCGCCGAGCATATGGTAAATCAACACTTAAAATGCAATTAAAGTTATCATTGGTCTCGGCAGGGATCGAACCCGTGTTGCACGCGCACTGTGAAATTTACAGCTAGCGCTTAGTCCCTGTGCTACCAGTGTAGGAAATTTCATTACACACAAAATGTACAAAAGATCTGTGTGTGACATTTGTGTTTGAGCTTCTAATAATAAATAATTTGTACATAATTTAATATTTGAGTATCATCTTGAATGACCTTAAACATCGTGATGTAACAGTTTAAATCAAACAGTTTGTACGCACGTATGACACTAATTACGGAAATGGTTTCGTTGATAAGAAAACCTTAAAGCGGGCTCCACTGATAACTTAAATTTACATTTCGTAAAATTTTATTGTTATAATTTTTTGAAATTGTTTCGCTACTCACTTTCAGTTATACAATATAAAGGAAGTGCATAATATTTTACGAGTACGTATTCCCGTCATTAATATTCATGTGTCTACATCTATATGTAGTATCTAAAAGTTTTTTTTAAATATAATGAAGTTAAATAAATCTGCTTTAGGCTCGATTTTAAGGTAACTCAGATCGTTTTTCGACTTGTAGTAAAATCGTCAGTTTACACAGTTTTCGTATTTATATAACGAAAATTTTATACCTTATTGAATTTAATAGTGGTCTACGTCTGTACAATTTGACCGATTGAGGTCATATTTTTTACAATATAATTTGTTTTGTCGAGACGATCGTTCATAGTTATGCTAGGACCCGATGGGTGTCGGTCATCGTAGTCAATTTTTTAACAAACTTTATGTTTCCGAAACGACTCACGATATAATTTTAATAAATAATAACAATAATAATAAATACACGACATTATATATAAATATTTAGTACTGTTAGTATTGATAAAGTTGATAAAATTTTTATTTCGACGGTACGTAGTAAACATACGATTTTTTTTTTGGAAAGGTGTTATCTTTTTTTTAGGCATTTCTTACATCTTTTTAGATATGTTTGCTTTTTTGATACCTTAGTTACCTGCAAAAATTATAAATAATAAATAGCAGTTTTCAATCTCAATAGAAGGCGTATTATATTGTGTCTAAAAATGAATAACTGTTCCTGATCCACGTGAGACCCAATGTTGAGTACGTGTTTGAAACAGCTTGAGACAAGATCTTCTATCTTCTTGCTATCCTAAACGCTAGCGTAACCTATCTAACCTTACATGGAAAGAGTGCTGTGCAAGTTCTTGCAACTTTATGTAAACTTAAATAAATCTGTACAATTAATTCGTGGACAGATTATAAAAGTCCATTGTCTCATAGGGAGGGGGTATTTTGCTTCACTTGGAAGGCGGGTTGGCAACCGCAGTTTTCCATTATTATGAGTTGTTATCAGAAATGTTGCTGCCCATCTCCTGTTCCAGTTTCCCTTTGTCGCCTCTTACGACATTCACGGCTCGATATGGGGCAGTGGATATTCCTACGCCGCCCCTACACCCTTAGGTTGCGAAATAATATCTGCTATTTTTGTCCCCTAACAAATATTAAGCTAATTCCTAACTATGTTGTATAACATTGATACAATCGTTGCAAATGTATCCCCGTGCGTTTCATTTTTGTAGTTAGTGGACCAAAGTATCTTTAATTTTTGTTACAATTTTTATGCGGTAAATATGATGTGAATTCCATAATGAGAGTAACGGGAACAGGACGGATATAAAGACTTAATTCCTATTTAAACTTATCGCGATAAAACACGATGTTATTTTGGAACAGTCCATTTGAACAGTTATTTTAAAGTAACAGAAACAGGTGGAACAGTTTATTAACTCTACTTGGTATAATAGCACACCACTTCTATCACACAATTGGTGCGAATGCCGGGCTGACAATCGCGGTAGGTATGTACATGACGTGTGCTCTGCGGTCACCTTGTGCGTCTCTGCGCATCTCGGACGAATAGAGGTGGCGTGGCGTGGCGTGGTGTTCAGTTCCGCGTTCGCGCGCACTTTAAATCGCTAAATGTTTATTTATGTAATTTAGCCTTGTATTTTGCTAACGTTCGCACAGTTTTTTATTTTTTAATATTTAGCGGTGATGCAACACACGTCGTACCCTATCTTATCTGTCTTTTATGTATTGTATTACTTTTAGATATATAATTTACAGCAGTCACATGTTTTTATTTAAATGTTTCAGACATAAAATCTATATTTGAAAATTTGAGTAATATTAAGAGTTACTTACATCAAATTATGTAAATGCAGTATTTATTCAATGTTTTCAAAAAATTGTACGCTGGTTAGGTACATCTATTCTCTTTTCTATTGTTTAAATTGCTTTATAAAAAGTACATACATACAAAAATTTAAATCATAATTTATTCTAGCGTATTAGGGAGTTATCACATTATTATTTAAATGATTGATGATTCCGACTTCAAGAACTTCTGAACATATTATCTAAATTAATAGTAATATGTTCGCTTAAAATAATTTTGTTTAAATCATGTTACACGCCGATGTCGTTCCTTGAATGCAAGGGGATTGAGTACCTATACTATTGATTTCTTTCGCCGACGACTTTGCTCGGAACTTTTCGAAGGTTGGCTTTCTTTATAACTCGTGCCTTAGCTTGGCCAGAATAAATCTTGAAGGTTTCGTGTGTGTTCTCTTTGAATATGCAATTATTTTAATACAGATTTTCCGCACATGCGGTAAAACTGTTAGCTTTGACATTGAATAGTTATTGTTACAAATTGCAACGGTCTGTGAGACTGTGCCTGCTGCCGCAGCCTTGGATTTATCGTGTGTTTGATTATTTCTAGACGTCACACCTATAAACTGTTGTGTTATGTGCTCTTCAATATACGTTTAGCGAAGCCGATTTGAACATTTATTTATAGGAAAATTATCCAGGCAAATTACGCAGTTGCTGCAATGAGTACGTGATCTCAAATATGGTGCAAATGTTGTTTTTATGGTTATGTGTAACGTTTTGTTTGTGCATAACAATAAAGCTGCATCATCTTTCAGATTTTTGACCAAATATTTCTATATAAGTGTAATTAGAAATAAGTATTATTTTTTTATATACTTATATTATGTAACATTATGCAAAAATTCCCTTCGATTCACCGCTTAGGGTATCATAAGAAATTACTTATTAACTTATTATGTATAAATCGATAAACCGCTTTTCTGAAATAAATCTGCGGAATAATAAATTGCCTTTACTGAAAACATTCATTTATCGTAGATAATCTGAAAAGCAGACCTACGTTACACGTGTAACTCATAACATACGCATTTAGTAATTTTTAAATATCTTTCTTTACGATTATATCTAGTTTGACCATGAGCAAGTAATTAATAAACGTAAAAAAGTTGACCCTTATCACCAACATTACGTATTTTGTATAGAAATATGGCTTTGCCAAAACCGAACGCTTGAAGGTCGTCCATAGCTTAGAATACTAATGTCTTGTCTTTTTATAATATATTTAAACTAATCGCGGTCAAATTATACATGCTTTGGTATTTTTTCATCTTTATAGATTAGTATTGGTTTCTGCTATAATAAGTATAAAAATGCTATTGAAATAAAATTAAATATGTTAATTTAAATCCTTGTTTTTTTCTTTAAATTTAATGGGTGCAGTAATAGACATGCTCTGTCATCTGGACATTTAGACTCCAGAATCATATAGTATCTATCGAATACAGGTGAAACATCATTTTTTATAGAATTTATTTTTTATTTTTAAAAACGTTACCTTCACACTAGAATTTGCTCCTGTATAGTGGAGGTAGTTTAAAAACACAAATTGCACAAGGACAAACATCTAGACCCGGAACAATTATTTGTAGTCCATACAAACACTTGATCCGTGCGGGTATTCGAACCCGCGGCCCCCAGCGCTGCAAATCATTGCTACGCCACTGCGCTACGGAGTCGTCAAAAATAATGATGACAAACGCCACAGTCCACCCGATGGTTCAACAAGCGGATCAGCAACAATGTCCCATAGACACCCACATCTCATTGATTAAGAATCAAAGTAAAGATACACTGTCATTCATGAGGATGAATGTAGAATGCCTCGTAACCAGTAAAAAGGGTCTCTGGTTCTCCACACTTACCATTTTCGTATAGTATACAGCATTATTAAGCGATATTTTACGCTGTTATTCAGTGTAGGCGCTGTCCTATGAAATGAGGTCACATGCTGGGTTTTCTTAATACTTTTCAACACCCCAGAACGCTAGAGATACCGTTCAATTCCTACAATTACAACAGTATCTGTCTAGTGATTGGAAAAATTAAGGCGGTGCTTTAGTGGTGACGTCTTGGTTCTAAGGTTGAATCGTCCCTAACGCCAAAAATCTTTGTTAAACTCTATTATGGATTTTATGTTTTAATATAATGTTTTTATTTTCACGTCATGCATGTAGCATTAAGATTATATTACATTGAGTCTTGGATAACATAATAATTGGCTAATCAGTAATTTTCGGCCTGGCTAAAATTCACTAAGGAAAAATCGTCAACAAAAATTATTATGAAGTATATACTATAAGTACTGTTGTAATTGATTGATTGAAGTTACTGCGCCGTTTAAAGGAAAATAGTTTCTTTAATGTTATGACCATCTTGGTCTATTTGTAATTATTGATGTAGAATATAATGTGCATTTGAAATCACAGTTAAACACGTCAATGTTTATGTATCTGGGTATGTAAAATATTTATCATATAGAAGATTCATTTTATTTATTATGTACATTCATTATTATTAATTTGAATAAAGAATGCATTGAATATGAGAGAAACTTAGATCAATTTACCTCCTCTTCACATATTATTTTGTTAGTAGGACATTAAAAAAGGCAGAATTTCCTTGATTGATTTGTACAAAATGGGTATAAATTTTATTTTTAGACGCTTCATAAGCTCGACATTAGCTGTATTTTTATCTATCTATGTATTTTATCGATAGGTGTATTAATAATTCTTCTGTCGAAGACCATGAAATATTAAGGCAAATCTGTGCTATTTGAACCATACGGTCTGTACACGCTGATATGGCCAGAATTCGACGAAACTCCATAAGGAATAAAAAAATACTATCGCGTGGAATGAATAGTAAGACCCTGTCGCGAATTACCAAACAAGACCCGAAGCTGCCCGTAGTGCTTATCGTCGACACTACTCAGGACTGGCCTAAATCAGACCGATTCGTTGACAAAAGGCACACAAATGTGCTCTTTACAGAAGAAAAAAATTAAGATTTAAGTGAACTACAACAGCAATACCAGAGCGTATACTCACAGCAACAGTGTACAAAAAAAAGGCTTCAAATCATACTTTCAAAAGTATGTTGTATAAATGGCTCAAAGAATATGACTACGAAAAAAAGCTCCAATAACATGTATTAAATATATATTAGCATTCCCTTA
Source organism: Parnassius honrathi (assembly GCA_018247895.1). Lineage (NCBI taxonomy): Eukaryota > Metazoa > Arthropoda > Insecta > Lepidoptera > Papilionidae > Parnassius > Parnassius honrathi. The sequence continues at coordinate 7,183 of DWHP01000493.1, forward strand.
TATACTTTCGACACAATGAATTACTGAGTGGGAAGGAAGTGACTCCTGAAATACAGGGTAATGTTAGTTTGGGAGTCAGGGTTCAAAGATGTAATGAAACAGAAGTGTCAAATAAAGATATTAATTATTATTATTTGGGGTATTTATAGAGTATTCTCATCTGGTCTGGTTGGACTGAGTAAATACATGAAAGAATATAATAGATAAATATATATGAAATATACTAACATAAATAAATAAAACCCCAACCAGATGGCAGCCCTCGACTGGGGAGACCAAACGGCCGAGGATTTGGGGGAAAGGGAAGAAACCGGCGGACGATGCGGGCGGTATCGAGTAGCACCGTCTTCTGCATTTGAGCCCGAAGCGGTCTGTCACGAAGTTCCAGTTGCCTCAGATGACCCGAGAGACCTAGGATTAAGCCCGTTCGCTGAGACGACTACAGGAATAATTTCGGTTGGCAGACCACTCCACATGTCGGTCACCCCGTGAGCTAGGTCCAAATATTTTGTTTTCTTATCTGTTTCGGCTTTCACGGGGTTTTCGTTATACGTCGACCAAAAATATTCTTGACTGTGCCCGGTCCATCAGTACAATATCAGGCTTATTCACAAGAATAGTGTGTGCGAGCTTGGGGTTCATGACAATAAAACTGCCTATTGAATTACCGAAATTCATACTTTAATTACCAAACACCAATTACACCTTAAAACACACTAATAATTAAACACAATTCGCAGTTGTATCGCTTCGAAGTATTCGCTTGATTCGCCAATTCAATACTCCCCGGGTCGCGGTCAATACCAGTCTTTTATAGGACATTTTCTAATGAAACATCTAGAATGTTCGGGTTTCAGCTTTAGTATAGAATTATCTAGAAAGCTCTCCTAGTTCGGCTACTCGATACTAGATGGCGCTAGTGAGAAAGTTCTAGTATGTAATTTTCAAGAAAGCTTTCTTCGTTCTGCTACGCAATCCTTGATGGCGCTAGTGTCATTAATTATGGCGTGCAACACTGCCTCCGTGGTCGGCAGGTAGCCCTCTGACGTCTGAATCTGGAATTTTCTAGAAAGCTCTCCTGGTTCTGCTACTCGATACTAGATGGCGGTAGTGGCATTAAATTTGGCGTGCAAACCTAGTACTGTCTGTTATGATAGCCTGGTCCAGTAAAGCCTGGTGAGGTTATTTTCGAGCACAGCTTCCGGCAAGTACTTATAATAAACCAGTTTCTGATCCACGAGACCGTATTTTAGAGCGAGCTTCTGGTGCGGACTACTGGCCACTAGATTGTGTCTGTGCAGGTACTCGGAGTTAGAAAGAGCCGAAAAATCGGAGATGACATGCCAAGTGATTTACCAGGATGGTGACAAGCTCGACAGATGTCGATGGCGCCATCCTTTGGTATATATCTCCGATAGTTGTTAGTCTAAATAACCTGATCCTGTATCGCACAGACAAAACCTTCTGTTTCCCCAAAGAGGTCACCGAACCGTACCCAGTGTAGGGAGGCGACCGTATCTACAAATGGCTCATGCCTTATGGAACCTCCCATGGAGCTGCTTCTCCTTCCATACCGTCTCACAGTCAGAAATGCTCTGTACTGCCGGGTCCTGCCATTGCCTGTTGGCTAAAGTGAGAGGGGTAAGCCCTGTATCACAAGAAATGACGTTCTTATAGGGTGAAACATCCGATAACCTCCGTATTACAAACTTTGCGATTATGCTTGATGAGCGCACTTAAAAAGCCAAACGACGATCTCGGATGGTGCATCCTATGTGATATCGTGGTAGTGCGGACTTTTTGTCCAAGGCGTTAAGTTCTGTTTAAGTCCACCTGAGTATGCCAAAGGTATATATGAGGACAGGCATGACCCAACCGTTATATGCGAATGTCTTATTCAAGTCAAGCGTGCAAAGAACAGATCGCAAACTGATTGTTTCATGTTCGCCTAACCAACACCTATATTATTTGATATACATTTTGGGCGCGCGACATCACCTGATTTGAGTTAAGGTGACGAGTGATTCACACTCTAAAAATGAATGTTAGTGTCTTGTATATGGTAGGTAGATATGTGATTGGGCGGTATTTGCTTGGTATCCTGGTCTTTGGGAACCAAATGAGTAATCCCAGTAGTGAAGAGGTTCGGGAGCGATTTCTGATCGAGAGCCTGTTGGAACTGTCGGGCAAGCACAGCGTGACACACCTGAAACCCCTTTAGCCAGTAATGCTGCAACTCGTCGAGCCCCGAACTTTTCCAGTTCGGCGCCGTACGGACCGCCACAGCTACGTCGTCCGGCGTTATGATGACGGGATCCGTGGGTGTAACATTTGCACACTGGCTCGCCACAACTTCCATCCGAGGTCCCTCGCTGTGGTTTACGGACTCTGAGCACAGGTGGTGCCAGAATACGACAGTGGTGGCCTGATTTTGTGCTTGAGCTGTTCCACGTAACATTGGTCGCTTCATTGATTTATAGAACCTCTTCTGATCACTCTGGAAAAAACTATTCTGGTTGAACCGTATCAACCTCTCGGTATATCGCCAAATCCGCTTCCGCCAAGCAGCGATTTTTCCGGATCGATACGACTTAGGGACCTTCAAGAAAAGAGCTTACTTCTTTCTAAAAAGCCGGCAACGCACCTGCAATTCCCCTGGTGTTGCAGTTGTTCATGGGCGGCGATAGTCACTTAACATCGGGTGAGCCGCATGCTCATTTGCCCCCTCTCCTATAAAAAAGCGATTCTCTGCTTCAGGTCGTCTATGCGCTCCGTCAGTTTTTGCGCAATATCCGGCTAGAGTATGTGTATTATTGTTGTTATTATAATTCTGAAGACGTCTTTCAACTTGTTGAAACGCTCATTGTGGTCATCCCCTTGCATCATTGTACTTTGGTAGGGCAGGTCCCACCAAGAAGTTACAAAGCTTTATTTTTGTGAAACACATGTAAAGACTTCAGCCAAAGTTTATCGAGACTGTCTTGGATCGCGTAGTGAAGCCTCTCAATATTACACTTTTCAAAAATGTACCATTGACTTTCTAGTAAGCTTCCGTTCTTGGTCCCATAACTCAAACTTTGCTCGAGAACAATGTTCTGAACTTTATAAGAGCTGAAGACTGGCGCTCCTCCAGTCCAGATCTCAACTCGTTGGACGACAAATTGTAGTCAATAATAGAGGACGTAGTCTGCCCTAAACGTTACTCAAGAATTCTTTACACCTAGATGTCGCAGTTACAACTTCTAGAAAAGAAAGTGTGTAAACTAATGGATTCGTAGCCTGCATGTTTAGCCTTTTTACTATACACTTTTTATAATATAAATACGAATGAGATCGACTTAATACGTGACTTAACTTTGATTTAATTAATTTTTATATTTTTCTATTAGCGTTAACAACTGTGAGACTGTGAAGTCAATTTGGCAAACTCAGCAGAAACTTAAAAGACCTTTATGCCAAAGGCCACTGAACAAAATTGTAAGTAATTAATTCCTTAGACTTTAATAAACAATCAATACTCGACGGTGAAGGAAAACATCGTGAGGAAAAAAATATTTCGAAAGACATGTGAAGTTCACCTACACGCATTACGATAGCGCGGCGGGCATTTCCTTGCCCTAAAACTCTCAAAAATGAAACGAGGCCAGTGTCCAGCTGTGGGACGTATAAGGCTGTAACTTTAACTAACATTTAACTTTCGAAAATATATATATTTCAATGTGTAATAGAAAATATGACAATACTCGGTATAGCATTCACTGTGAAATAGAATTTATATGTACTGCAGGTACCTAGTTAGTTTAAAATGTGCTATTAGGATTAGGACAAAAGATGAAAAATTGAAAATTACTGCAATATGTTAATTTAGATGTGCCATCATGATATTATTATTAATATAAAATAATAAAGTGAAGTAAGTAAAGCTATACTCTACATACGTCCCACTGCTGGGCGCAGGCCCCTCCCTCTCTCCGCGTTTGATGGCTTCCTAGGCAGAAATAAACGTACATAAAATCGAACATTAAGGTATTATCATGTTTTGGAACAGTTTACATTCTGATCACCGATTAAATAAAATATGTAGCTGTAACAATTATTATTACATATTATTATCTGTATCTAAAGCCTAGGCCTAGCTATATAATCATTTCGATGAAACTACAATTAAGAATAAGATATATACATCGATACTATTTAATATTGAACTAAGCTTACGGACTGGTTGATGATAAATTTCACAAAATTGTTGAAGTATTATGTTTACGTGTTTAACAAACGTTCATTTACCGTTTAATTTTATTCGAGTATATGAACGTTTCGTTTTGCTATGTACGAGTATGTATCATCATAATATTTTGTGTTCATAATAACGTATATATTAACCATTATGCCATTAAGGTTCAGTTGTGTTGTCCTCAGCTCACTTCTCATTTTTTCCTGCTCCAAGACTTAAAATTGAAACAATAGAGTTTAAAAGGCAGTGTTACCTTCGTTGTCTGATGTTTCGAGGCGATGCACGCTGACCTCGCATCTACCTGAGAGGTCTATTTTCAATCTTACCTATCTTGAGTATCCAAACAGATTCAACCAAAAAAACTAGTACGGACTCTTAATTAGTTATTCACTTGTGTGAGTTAATCCTTTTTTGACATTTTTCAAGGATATGTGGATGTAACGTTAGTAACATTATTTGATCTGTGGTAACGACAATATTTTTGTAGTAGTATAAAAGAGAAAACAGGACAAGGAACTTTTTTGGGATTAACCGTTGATGCTGGTGAATTAATAATTGAAAGATACAAGTTATAATTTTAAAGTCGTAGAGCCAAGCTGCAAATATGTTATGAATCTCAACTGGGGAAGCAGCTTAATGCTGCTGCAAATCGTATGATGAATGTAGAGAATAGAATACCCTTTTTACTGGTATCGAAGAATTCTTAGTGCTTAAGGACATTATATTCGTACACATTTTGATCATGAAAGGATTCCACAACATCTATACCATCAAGTGGTTTGTATTCGTTTGTAACTCATTCTATACACAAAAGAAACACTTTTAATTGCAATAAACAATTTCATTGGTGTCGATGAGGATCGAACTCGGTTTTATCGCGTACTGTGTGAATTTTACGGCGAGCGCAATAATGAATGCACAGTAATGATAAGCAGAGGCAGCCTGAGCTTGCCATTAATCAGTTAAAACCTATTCAAAGTCCACTGCTGAACACCCGCCTCCCCTACAAATTGCCTCATGAGGGGATATGTGCCACCGTTACCAAGCTTAGCAGGCGGGTTGACACTTGGCAACCGATTTTTTTTTTATTTCGAGTTGTTATTGGGAAGGTACTACTGCTCTCCTGTTTCGTTTCAATTCGTCGTCTCTTACAACATTCACAGTATACAGCATAGTGGTTTCTCTTTCACCGTCAGTACATGCCGGGTTACATTTTACATTATCAATGAGAATTATTATATTAAAAGAAAATTATTATTAATAGTCTTTAATGCCCTTTTCAAAAACTGAATAACACATTGTTTATTTAGCGTTGCTGTGTCAAACGACCGATATCACAGGACAATTCGTTCGCGTCCTTCAGAGTAGCAGTCGAGTCGAGGACCCTATTGTCGGGTCGTCCTCAGGGCGTCTGAGTCACAGCACGCAGTTGTCGTTAAACGGCCATTGCTCACTCGCTCAGCCCCCTTGAAACGTTCGATGCATCAGCGAGTCGCTCCTTTTAAACCAGCTTTACATTTAATGTATATTGTTATACGTCCTAATTCTGACGCCATTGTTTCGATACTGATTCGTCACGTCATTGATTGCAAATGTTACTGCCAATATTGTTTCACTCATTAAGGCACACTAGTTCAAGATAACAAACACATAATTTAATTGGACGTTATACTCATTATGTTACTGTAGAGTTACAGAACTCGTCGCCTATGTATTTAAAATGTGATATTTTCATGAATTATTGTATGAACAGAGTTAAATATATTTGCGTGAGTCCCATCTATTTCACGCCTCTAGAAAGTGTGAGCTGTTTTTGAAATTTTTATTTTAAATAATAATGACGGATATTTTTTTAAATTTATTTTACAAATATGTTATTATCGCAACCCCACTTCGATCTAGGTTGCTCCTAATTTTTATTGGTTTTTTAAACTATCAGCGTTCCAATGATGCAGAGGAATGTCGCTTGAGTGATCTTAAATATAGAAAAGATACTAGCTCGTCAGATGACATCTATAATAAGATCACGAGAAACCGGTGGTAGATGCTTACGACTGAGATTGCTCAAGCTTTTACAGGTTATTGACTTTTCAAATGATGCGACCGTATTAACAAAGCAGGAATTACTCCTTCTCATTAAAATATTTTTTTGTTTTTAAAGCTGTCCGCATTTAATGTTGATTTTTCAATCCCCAGAAAATATTTTTTCATGGAATAAAATACAACATAAACAACTTAAAAATTACAGTTGCATGAATAAAATATATCAGTAATAATTGTTTCACTTTAATATTCAGCCTGGTTAATTTATTTGATGGATAACTTTTATCTGGTTAATGATTATTGAAATATCAGCATCATCGTTGTTAAATAATTGTAAAAATGGCTGTAGTAATAAGGAGGACTTAATAGATGTATAATTGAACTTGTTTGAGCACAGCACGAATGAGTCTGCTCGACCGGGGTGGGACACTCACAGAATGAAAGCGTAAAACAGCAGAACACTGCTGCTGTGTTCACGTATGGTGGCCGTAAAGAAGTTTTTACTGGTGACAACATATTGGCCATCTGCATTTTATATGATAGATGTGGATGTTTATGGTCGTTTCTCATATTAACTCTATAACTAATAAATAACAAGCGTTTTCAAGTAACTAACTACCAACTGTGTATCTCGATTAGCTTACTCACTAACGGCACGTCAATCAGCAGAAAACATTACCGCAGCGGGTGAGCGGTACGACAGGCAAAACTAATTTTGTATTATCGAATTGTTGCTGTTTCACGCGAATGACCAATGGAAGTGTACATATATGAAATTTTGTTTTATTTAATCACACTATTAAAGTACTCAAGTTTTTTTATATCTGGTCATCTCGTAAAGCAATAATATTCAATCTGTTTAATAGAGTTTTAAAGGGTTTTCACCAGTAAGAAGTAACATCACTTACAACAAGTTGAAGCTGTTTATATTACTTTTAAATACATTATGAAATAAGCCGTATAAAATAGAATATTGTAAGTACAAACCGATATAGAGACCGTAATATAGTTTATATTAAAAATTAAAAAAGAATAGATATGATTATGATGCTTCGCCGCTATTCGTAATAGAACGGTTCAGTCGAATTGAATGTAGGTCGTTCGGGTCGCTCCATTTGCCACAGTAGCAAATTTGTTGGTCGACCTCGGTAGAACCGTTGCGGGTGATAACTTATCAGCACTCGACGCTATAAAAAATTGACCGCATATCGAGACTTACACCAATATCTGATTCGGTAAAATATTATCGAGGTTAGCGCTTTAATCAACTGTGTACATAATATATGTAGTGTGAAAAACCGCAGCGACTCTTTCTGAAAATGTTTGGATATTTTCAATCATATAAAATATTGATCAATTTTCAAATACAATTTGGAAATCTCAAGCATGTTTCGGAAAGGAAATGTCACAGTGATGAATCTTAAATTTATGTCTGCTTCTTTACTTAGTCTCTTCCACATATCATATTAAAAAAAAACACAGCAAATCAACTTATTAATAAAAGTTTTGAAATAATTTTTCCTACTTGTTATACTAAAGTTTAAAATGTTATCTGATTTGCCTGGTGTTAAACTCGTCTCTCGATCCACAACTTTAGTTTCTAGGACGTAACGATTAGTGAAATAATTCAACCTAGTTTATAATATGATGCCGTGGCTCGGTCTACGGTTCTCTTGGTGTATATTATATGTTTATTATGTTACATCTTATAAATATTTTTTTATAGACTGAGGGTGATAAACGAACACACAACACGCAGTCCTACGTACCTTCATAAACATCTACTTCTATCCTATGCAGATTCGTTTTCATCCCTGACTTAGATGGAATGCCTCGTTTGAAGTAAAAAGGTTGGAGACCCTTTTCTCTACACTCACCTTCAAAACACAGCAATATTGAGTTGTTATTTTACACTGGTATTGTGTGACAGCGTGGCCCCTCCCCGGTCGAGCCTACTCGTTCATGCTACAAACATAATATATTTAGTTGCAGGCTCTGTCACGTGTAAATTAAATTATCCAGGTTTATATTTTATTTGTTATCTAATCTCTCTTCCCTCTTAAAATCCTCCTCAAAATGTCCTTCCTGCAGCTACTAATAAGAAATTTAAACAAACGATAATAAAAATAGATAAAGGTTGTACATACGTATTAGAAATGTTTTAATTAAATACATTTTGTACCTATTCTTTCTTACACTGGAACGTGCACTTATACGTGCACTTGTACGTCTGCCTTGTTGGTATAGTGGTCTAGAATTCCCGGGTTCGATTCATGGGTCGGGACAAAATAATTTTTTTTTCTGTCAAATAATGGTGTTCCACACCTGTGCCTCGGAAAACACGTAAAACCGTTAGTCCTGAGCTTTATCTCTCTGTGGTCGTATCGGTTTACCGTCCCATCAGACTATGAGTGTGAAGGAATAGAGTGCACCTGTGCTTGCGCATACACTAGGCAAGGTCTAGTGTCTATTAGTTATATATTTATAATACTGTTTTGCGCTATGGCTAGTCTCCGTTGAGCCGGCCGCCGTGACTGTAATTCGGTCTGGAGAACATTATTATTATTACATGTTTATTAGCAAATAAAGACTTTTTTTAAAATGCATAATTTGCATACATCATATTTTAAATGATTTGGCCTTACTCACTACTCAGGCGGAGTTAGTAAGCGCAGGCGAGTAACCTAGTTCTACATTACCAGTGCGAGGGTATCGTCTGCTACGACTGTCACTTACTATATTCATCCGGATCCCCATCACTAATCGTTCGGTTTTGGGATAGGCTTTTTTGGCTGTTAGGTTAGGTATTCTACCTTTTAGTCGGTCGTCAGAACCTTTTTCGTTATTCGGGTATACCACGTGCAGGTCAAATGACATTTGTAGACAAAGTTGTTTATAGCAGTATAATGTCATAATGCCTATAACTAGTCAGATAGTCTGATACTATTGATTTCAATATATCACAATATATTTGCTGTCAATATTACTGAAATTGCAGCAAACCGGTAGTTGCGGTCAGGGCTTCCTTTGTTGCAAGTTATAGGGGTGCAGGATCTTGCGCGCCCTAGCGAACGCCCGGCTTACACAGCTGTCGCCGTGCGCGCCTACATTCGAACAAAGCGACCGCACTCGAGCCGTGAACGGATGCAGTGCGGTGATGAAACTGACACAGATTCTAACGCGTATTTGGTAATCGAAGTTCGTGAAAGTCTCGCAGGACGGCAATATCTCGCGTATTGTACACGTCCCACTTTGACACACTGTCGACATTCGGCGGCACCGAAACCTAAAAACGAGAAAAGACCATTTTAAATAACGTTAATTCTTCTTTCGCCAAATCTTCATTGTTCGCAAATTGCAAACGGGCGCGCTCTCTGCTCACGTAACTGGAACGAAAATTGTGCTCGCGTCCCAGATTTGGGATGCGAAATGGAGATCGTTGATTGGCGTATTACGAAGTTGCTACATATTCGCCTTGCATTCATTTCCATGTGAAGTTGCAAGATATCGCCTTTCGGCCACTAGGTCATCTTTGCTTATAATAGGTTTATGAACCGGTTGTTCTTATTTTACGAAAATCATAATGCTCATAGAATTTAAAAATTCTTATCAATTTGTTATGAATATGCCTTTATACGTTTTATCAAAATGTGAAAATAAAAGAAAAACATAATTATATAATTTATTGTATTTTCGAATCATGTACTGAACCTATACTTGTACTTGTTTCAGAAACACACAATGCTCCACCAGTTCAAATAACCTTGTTTTAGAATTTACATTAATAAATTAAGAAACATCAAGTGTTAATTTTATAATATGAAATATATTGTATTGTATGTGTATTATAAGCATTACCTCTACTTATTTTGACTATTTTTCAAAGTAATTCAGGGCTCTGCCTCCAAAAGATAACTTTGGACCGAGAATACCTAGGTACTGCCTTATAATCTATACTTGTTGTTGGTTAAGGAGTCGCACATTTATACTTTAAATATCGCATTTCGTCTGAATGTGATCTGCGATCTAGGATAATTTATTTGATTGTATTAGCAACAAAAAGTAAATCGCTTTCACGTAGTTTGGCATTCGGGCATTGTATCACACATTAATTAAAACTCCGAACTGTTTTAATTTCATTAAGTTCTGAATAGAAAATTAGGTCTGAAGAGTACTGGTTTCACTCATTCTCGTACTCTGGCTCGTAAAAATATGGACGAGATCTCGCGAGACCATATATCATTTTATGACCGTTGACTGTGATCACCTGATGCCTGCTAAGCGTGGCGATTACAGCAAATCATTAAGGATTTGGATGTCCTTCAGGGGATTTCTCCGGGCTGATGATGAAAAAGAGAAAGGATTTTTTTATATAGTATAGGGTGACAAACGAGCACACAGTCCACCTAATGGTAAGTGGTTGCTGTGGCCCATAGACGTCTACATCTATCCTCGATTAAATAAAAATGCAGAAGCGTTGTCAGTTGTCACCCATGAGGACCAAGATGGAATAACTCGTTTCCAGTAACAAGGTTCGCTGGTTCTCTACACTTACCACACGAAACAGCAGCATTAAGCCACTATTTTACGCTGGTAAATTAAATGTAACGTAAATCAATTAGCATTCCACAATGCAAGTTGGTCATACTTCCGTGAATTTCACTGTGCAGTCGATAATCAGTCTCCCTAAGTGTTGCGACTATACAAAATTCTTCCTGGGAATAACTTGTAATATATGATCAATGGAACGTTTACTGGCTGATGATGATACATGACCGTTCCAGCTGGAATGTACAACCGGGAATAGCACGTTGTATATTCGGTTGCAGGCTCGGGTCGGGCAGCGAGTGCGGCGGCGGAGGGTCGGGCGGCGGCGCGGCCGCTCCGCAGTCGGCGCGCGTCACGTCGAACGGCGCCGGCGGCATGGCGGTGAGCCGCGTGCCCAGCCCGTTGCACGACGGGAACACCCCTGTCGCCGAGAACTGGTGCTTTACACAGGTAATTCTATTTTTTTTTCTTTATTAAAACATAAGAATTTTTTATTGAATACACTTAGGATTTCGTCCTGTATCGCGGAGGCAGTTTACAAATATAAATAACACAAACCGGAACCCGACCCGGAACAATTTTTATAGACGCGGGATATGAACCCGCTGCCCTGCCCACTGCACCGCAGAGCCTTCATTGTTACCTTTACCGTTACAGCCTGTTAACGTTCACTGCTGAACATAGGCCTTCCCCATAGATTGCCTCGTAGTAGGGGGGGGGGGTATTTGCCATAGTTTCCACACTTGGGCAGAGTGTTAGCAAACTATTAATTTTTGTCGTTATTAGGTGGACGCTGCTGCCCATCTCCTGATTTGTTTCCCCCTGTCGCCTCTTAGGACACCCACGGGACGATATGGGGGGGGGGGCAGTGAATATTCTTACACCGCCGTTTCTCGGTACACTGTCATCTTCATTGCTATTCAATTATATTCAACACATATACAAGCATCCCTACTCGAACCAAAATATTCTAGGGTTATCGTAGGATTGGATCTGGCAGCGAACTCTAAAGAAGCCTGTTGGTGAATCATTACGAGCTTACGAGAGCTCGCGACTATACTGAAACAGAGTGCCATTTCTAACTTTTCTTTCTATAAAAAAAAAATTGAATTATCAAATTTTTTAATAGCCAGAAACAAAATATGTGCTTGTAAGTTTTGTAGCTCGTTCAAAACTAAGTAACAACCTCTTGTTCGTCCACTAACAGAACGGTAAGTGAATAGGATATGGTATGGAGTTATGTTTATGCTATTCTATTATACTTATAGTGTGGCGTAAGAAATAATGAGTTAGTTTTATTTAATACACAATTTCAATCCTACGTACGTATTTTAAAAATTAAGTAGCATATAAATAAAACATTTTAAATGTATATATTGCTGCAAATAGAAACACAGATTGATTTTTAAAAAGATTTTAATGAAATAATTACTGACAAAGTCAATAATTATTTCATTAAACAAGCTATCAAAAATTAAAGACGATTTACGACGAAATTAATGACGCTGGATTTTCGAGTAGGGCTTCCGCACTCCGTGATGACCGATGGCAAAAAAGGGGCGAGTGACGCCGCCACTCTTGATTCAGACCCTCTTCTAACAATACATAGGCTGCACTAAAAGTATCGGGAATGAAATATTTCCACTGTTCCTGTCATATTAAAATCTTTTTAATTGAAAACTCCTTGGTTTTAAAAATCGAATACCATTTA
>DWHP01000494.1:0-19689 GCA_018247895.1 Parnassius honrathi
CACAATTGACATTAGAAATATTCCACCAAACATAAAAGCATACTGTGTTCCATGCATATATATTTCTGTCGGTGAACCAAGAAGCGTTATCCCAGAAACGAAGCTGCCGGTTAAGAATATTATTTTATTACATATTATGGTGTCATAAACCCACCAACTTAGTTTTAATTCAACAACACTCAAAATAAACGATCGAAAAAGCACGTCTTACAAATTATATTTCACCCATTTTATACCATTAATTATTTCGGTATTCTATAATTAAAGTTAATTGCGTATAATTGCCATATCACAACAACAAAGACTTTCCATCCTGTCTCGTCTCTAAATAAAAAAAACATAATTTGACGAATGTCCTCGACAACTGCTTTCACATTACACATCTGTCTAATGATATGGTACAAAACGTGATCATGGATTCATTAAAAGCTCCTGCGAAGTAGAAAAAAGCAACAATATGTTAGCTAGGTTTCATGCAGTGAAAGGTTAGTAACTCTGGTAAAAGCAGGTAACTGTAGTAACAGACGAACCCTGGAGTGATAACTGCTAGCATTAAACCTGTGCAAGATGACTGGCGAACTACCAGAAAATTGTAAAAGATTGGCAAACCATAAGCTGATGATGCCAAAAGCTCGGTATTTAACATTTTTGCGTAGAAATACCGGCAAAGCAACAGTATAAGACAAGTGTAAATCAAAGAAAAGACGACGCATGAATATTATTTCTACACAAAATAATTTTTTTTCTTGGCCAAATTGTCTAAAATGAAATATAAAATTTTTTTTACAGCAACAAGTTACAACCAGTAAGAAAAATTACAATTATTTTGCCTGATAATTTGTAATAAAATGTTCCATCACTTAGGTACTTTATTATTTGTGCATGTTAATAATAAATTTAAATAAAGAGGAACTCCCTAATTATGTTATACAATACTTCAGAAGCTATTATGAAAATTATTTTTTTATTGTTTAAAATCGGTTCCACTTTGTAAAAATTTAACTATTTTAATTTTTTGAGTGGTCTAAGATATAAATTATAAGTGCACGGTATGTACCCAGATAGACATGTTTTAAAATAGGTAAATTAGAATCTTCATTACCTATTTATCCTCCCTTAAAGTGATGAGGTTTTTTCTTTAGCTTTATTTAAGAACACCCCTAAAGTATTTAAATTGCGAGATAGGTTAGATTTGCCTTTGGTGCAGGAGTATTAAAGACTGATTGTTGGCTAAAATTTAACGTTTGTTGTAAAATTTAATTATTAGGCAATAAATGTAAATAAATAGATCACCGCACTTAGTTTCTTTATTTTTAATAATAATTTAATGACTTATATATATAACTAAGACCCTATCCTTTCTTACACAATAATTATCGTTGATTATTTTTAAAAATATCCTATCTTAAATATATATACCTTACCTTGCCACTAGAGACATCGAAACAGGAATTACTTGCATATTTCTACCCCCTAGAAGATAATCATTCTGTGTGGTCTGTTTTTTCATGAAACCCCAATATACACCCACAACAGCACTTATTGCTAACATGAACACAAACACTACGTAATCTACCCATGAGAACTTCTGCATCTGATAAACCATCTTATTTACATCGCCTTGGACCTCCTCCATTTCCTTGGTTTATTGGAAACGAATTCATACACAAAATTCAAATGGGTGCTTGTATTCAAACAGCACGTGAGTCCACCGAGATGTAAAGCGCAATCTGTTACAATGAAACAATTACGATAACTCGCAATTTAAAAGAGGATGTTGCGAGATCCCCCTCAATAGCTTCAGCAGAAACGAATCAAGGACTTTAAAAGTATAGTTTCCTGGCCCTTCCCCTCGTAAAGACTAAAAATTATACTCTGTCCAATTTGACTGTCATAAGCATCCGATAAAATTATAAATTTTAAATAATTTATGGTGAAAAACCATTCTATTTAACAGACAGATCAAAAGTGCTCATACAATGATTTCTAAACTACTATTGATATTGCAATTAAAATTTTATTTGTGCTAGAGGGGATCGAATTTTGATTGATACTAGGAAATTTATACATTACGACTATATAATTATATACGTTTTATTTTTTGTGTAGTGGCAACCTAAGAAAACCTACTACAACAAATCAAGGTATCTTAAGAGACGACCGAGGGAAATAGAAACAAGATATTTTTATGTGGTAGAGCCATGCTGCAGCTATATTGTGGTTGCAGCACGAATGGGTCGGCTCGACCGGGGTAGGGCCACGCTCTCACAGAACACCAACGTGCTTCGTATGGTACGTGTAAAGAACCGGAGACCCTTTTACTGGTACTAAAAAGGAGGCTTTGGAGTGCCTTCTGGCAACGCATCTGCATTTTGATCTTTAATTAAAGATAAATGTAGATGTCTATGGGCCACAGCATCCACTTACCATCAGGTGCACTTTGTGCTCGTTTGTCACCGTTATACTTACTATAAAAATAAGATGGGCACAGCGTTTTTCTGATAACAGTTCAATAACAATTTTTAAAAAAAAACTAAATGTTGTTAGTGTATAGTTTAGTTAACTTACTTTAATATTACCTATAACACTTAAGGGTAACAACATTAATCAATGTAATAAATAATTCACAAATATAAATATTAACTTGTGATCGTAATGTATTGCTGTTAATTTATACGGTAATTTAGTGTAAAGTCAACAAAGTTAGATAAATTAGCATTCCTGTGATCAGTGGATTCTTCATACGTAGCTAAACTAAACTTTAACCTAAACGTTTATGGAAACCGTTGGTACATTTACATCCTAATGTTGAGTTATGTATCACCCCGTAATTAAACGACTTTTTATATTAATACTACTAAAGTATTCCAGTTATAAGTAATAATGTTCTTTTTTACATAAAAAAAACATAAACTCAATAATAACACTCTAATGGTCCCCGCACACAGTCAGTTAAAATGATCAGTTTAACTGTCGTACATCCAAAAACTGACCGTGAGTGTGGAATCTTAAGTAGAAATTTTCAACTGACAACAACCCACGGATTTTTTCGGCCCTACTGTCAATTGAAATAGTTCAGTCGAAGTAACGTACGTCGAAAAACCGATCGTGAATGTGAAATCTTAAGTTGAAATTTTTAACTGATGGCACTCCACGGAGTTATCCGGGCGCACCGTAACCCGCTGGTTTCAGTTCGTTTTAATTACTGGTAAGTACCTACTTTCTTAGTAGCTACTTACTATTATTTTTATGCTATTTAGATTTTTCATTATTTTATATATTTAGAGAATTTCGTTTGACGGAGGATGAAGACTAAGTTGACTGTGATGATATCACCTAGCTAATGGTGGACTCCGAAACTGGGTTTATTTTTATGATCTCAGTGACAGTGACTCATTTGAAAGATACTCATAAAGACCTAGAAGATTGTGATGATTTCAGCTTCCTTATGGTGGAATCTGAAGACAAGTTTAGGATCTCGGTGACGGCATTCCACAGAACCACTGTGTTTGGACTCATTTGAAAGGGCTCATTTACCTAGGTGACGGTTATGATCTCGTCTTTTTGATGGTGCAATCTCAAGGTGTGTATAGGATCTCAGTGACGGCACTATTTTTATATTTTCATTATATTTAATTTATAGTAGTCACGCAGTTTTATCTGTGATACTTTTTAATTAAAAATTTATATTTATGCCCCCCCCCCCGCAAGCGGGGAGAAAACACAAGAAAAATAGAGAAAACTAAACTAAATATAGTGTACCTATATGTGTCATGTAACTTAATACAATACGAAAAATTTATCTTTATCATAAACTCAACATATTTAATAATCAAATAATTATTCTGTTATTTCTAGACTTATTTATTTTATAATTGTTGTAAAATCTTATGCTGGGGCCACACTAACGAGAAATGGCGTTAATTAACGCGTTGAATGTAGGTGTGACCACGACTTAACGCGTTAACAATGCCGTTTGCCGTTTGGCGATAACTCGAGTGGCGGTACATCAAAGAGATTAACGCACGGAATAACGCGTTGAAGCGGCCGCATTACGTTTGTCTCACTGTGCACGATGAGCGCAGCAGGCATGTATATACATAACGTATGGCAATAATGGAGCGGAATAATAAAAAAGTCATTACGTTTCTCGAGATTCTGCAAACAGAGCCATGTTTGTGGGATTCGAGACCCAAAAGTTGTAAGAATCGTATATCGCAAAATAATGCTTTGCGACGAATTATCAAATTATTATCGTTAAATTTTAAAACAACTGTCGAAGAATTGGAAAGACGAAGGAAAGTCTAATGGGTTTTAATAGAACCATTTTTAACAAATATAAAGTCTTCAAGGAACGTTAACGCCAACTTTAACGCCGTTCAATGACATTGAAATTTAATGACGTTGAGTGTTGACTGAGTGGGAACTTTGCTTTGGGATGAATTTTTGCTTCTGTTTTATCGTTTAAATAATGGTTTGAGGTGGATTTTGATACGTAAAAGTGATGCGTTTTTTGTATTAAGTGTCTGCGCATACTGCGCATGTGAACTAATAGTGAAAACGACGAAACAAGTGCTTCGATGTTAATATAAACCTCTAGTTGTTTTGATCGGTTAGGCATCTTATGAACTTGAGTTACTGTCGTCATCGACTGTCCGCTGGGTAGACAGTTTACTCCCGTTCTATCAGAAATAGCCGTTAAATATTTGATTTCTTCAGCAACATCTATAGCACCTATACTTCTAAACATATTAAACAGCTGAACATTTAAAACAGCGAGTATTTTTGAAAACTCTTACTTAACTCTTACTAACTGACAACCACAATTGGAGACAAAAGTCAATGCGGATAGAATTTTAAGTTGTTTTTGTCGGCCCGGCATTTTTCGCGGCGAAAACAACTAAAATATTTTGTTCCCTATACTATTCGTCGCGTCTACTGCCCGACTCCGTGGCTTGCACCGTACTGATTCATACATTTGTTTCAGTCGCCCGCGCGATTCGCCCGGTAAATTTCGGCGATCTCGTCGCCAATCGCCGCTACGCGTGGCTTGATCCATACATTTCTACACATTTGTTTTAGACGCTAGACGTCTCGGGGTTCGCGCCGCGTGAATTTTCGCTACGTCGAATGTCCCGTGGCCAGGCTGTTAGGGATGAAAACAGTATATGAGGCCGACACTTGCGCCGTAATATCTCGAATTTGATCTGATGTGTACAGTCCTAAATACAAACACTACTACTACGTGCATAAAACATCCACGCACACACACACACACACGTACGCATGCATATACACGCACGCATGCATACACGCACGTGCGCATATATGCACGCACACACGCACGTCCCTGTATATATGCACGGTGGTGTTTAATACTCAACGGCACCAATGGCATCATTAAATGCAAATTAAACGCTAGTTTCCCAAATAATCGGTTCAGAGACAGTGAAGAAAAAAATAAGATTACGTGTAAAGTCACAAGAGAACTATTTATTCTCTTAAAAGAAGTAATTAAAATAATCTAAATTTATAAACCTTAGAAGAAGAGATTTAATACCTTGTTTTATTTTATTAAATATGTTTTAATTTGGCATAAAAAATACATACATAATAAAAGTAGTTTTAATTCTTCGATACATTACGTCTTAGTATCAATTTTAGAAGCTCTTAAATAAAAATTACTTTATTCTCTTTAGTTTTTAAAGTTTGTTCTTATTACTTACTAGAACTATATTTTTTCCTCTTTTGAGTGGACTAAGCAATATCAATAGTAGTGTAGTGCGATCCCTCACTAGATGGAGTGACGACCTGGTAAGACATGCAGGAAGTCGATGGATGCAGGTGGCTCAGGATCGTGCTGTGTGGCATTAGTTAGGGGAGGCCTATGTTCAGCAGTGAACTTGCTGTAATGATGATGATAATGATGAATTTCAGCTTGCACGTATACCTGAAGTTCATCAAGTTATTATTTCCTCTTTAAATAACAACATATTGTTAAATCCTTTGGTTGTGGCTACTTTGCCTACGGCACTACGAGTCGTGGGTTCACTTAAGTTTTGGCAGGTTATGTAAATTACCTAAATTGCCTATGTGTTATATGTATATATGAATTTACTCCGTAACATACTTGATAAATTCATACAATCATATACATATATATCTCACCTGTAATTTCCGAGGGGGTTTGCATAGTCCAGTTTATCAGCGGGTCATTCGGAACATATCTAGCCAAAAACATGGGTGCAGATGAAAAATTGTCATAGAAGTGAGGCGAGACCATCGCCTACAGAATCACAATCTCGTTAGTCATCTCCTATGACATGTTAGGCAAATAATAATAAAACGACGAGTTGCACTCTGGGAGTGCCGGCAGCAGTGAAAACTTGAATATTAACGTTGTAGATTTTAGATATTTTTGAATGGTTAGGGAATAATTTTGCACAAATTGCTTTAATTATCAGTGTAAAAGTACTATAACTTATGTGTTAAAATACAATATTTATTTATTGCGCTATCGTACACAAACGTGACAATTTATATCTCTCAGAAATGAAGCGCAGGCATACATTTTCGCCGCGCCGTAGAAAGAGAGGGGGATACCTCCTCTCCTACGCCGCGCTGGCTATCTACTTTCTATCCGTCTTACGAATTTTCGATCAGGTCACGTGTCCTGACGCGAGTTTAATATTTTTTACCCATTACAAAAAAAGTGTACAACGCCACTAAATAATTTTTCGGTTTACGAATTTTCGATCTGGTCACGTGTCCTGGCGCGAGTTTAACATTTTTTACCCATTACAAAAAAAGTGACACCGCCGCTAAAGAAGTTTTCACTTCAATAATTGTTCTTCTATCAAAGTCCTTCATTTAAGGCAATGTTAGACAAAAATATCGTATTTTGGGCACAATTTGGACACACGGCATTGAAACTTTTTTAAATAGAATATGCTTGCAAAAAATATTTGATGTTCGAGTTCTCACTTTTTTTAAACGATAACTATATAATGTTTTTAGATAGTGTAAAAAGCTCTCTTGCGGTAAACGTATAAACATAAAAAGATTAAAAAAAATTATCTATTCTACTAAAACCACAATACTTAAACTCTTACATCTTTTCAGATTTTATGTTCAATTAGGACTGTGTACTCGTAAAAAAGTGTGTGGCGGACTATGCGGTGGTGGTAGATGCTGTGGTGGGTGCAGCGAACATGTTTACCATGCACAGCTATCTACACGTGTTGTACGAAGATTTGTTAATGGGTTATCACAGCCAGTGTCACTTCCTCTACCCGTATTTTATAACCGTGTGGTATAAATATGTATGTATGTATAACTTCCAACGACTTGTCTCACGATTACTTCGAACTGGACAAATATGCACACATCGCAGAAGTGTGCGCTAAAAGCCTTTTAACGAACGAAATCCTCGACTTAAAGTAAATAGCGACGTCAATGGTGCATATTACCATGGCTTTTGCTGTTAAAATTTTGTGTCAAACTATTAGTGTATTTTATATCAAATTACGTAAAACTATAAGTTAAACATTTAAAATAATAATTTTACGAAATCTTTAACATAACAAACAAACAGTATTTCAAGTTAGTTTAGAGTATTTTAATGATATTCTATTGAGAGCCGATAT
The DNA here is from genome assembly GCA_018247895.1 of Parnassius honrathi. Taxonomy (NCBI): domain Eukaryota; kingdom Metazoa; phylum Arthropoda; class Insecta; order Lepidoptera; family Papilionidae; genus Parnassius; species Parnassius honrathi. The sequence continues at coordinate 7,647 of DWHP01000494.1, forward strand.
TTCAATAGTCAGATAAAATGATTTTTTATATTTACGCGAATGCTACTCATGAAATAAAATTAATTTTACGGATTCTATCGCGTTAATGCTTAATTTAGGGACTGAGGTGTTTGACTTTCCCATGTTATAGTTAAAGAATGCTATTTTCAACACTTAAATTTAAATTTTGATCCGCTCTACGCAGTACGAGCTTAATGTAACTTGAAGTCTTGCAGTGATGTGCTTGGGTTTGGACTTAATTTTACTAATTATGGGATCTTAAGTAGATCGTAGCACCCAGCCATTTTTTCTATTGAAATTAGAGTGTTTTTTGATTTCAATAGCCTCGCAAATCATCTTTGGTAGAAATCGGTGTTCTTTCGCGAGAATTTGTGGTCTATCAAATCTGATATAATGGTTGAGACGATCCTGAAGTTGCTAATGTAGTGCAGACTTCCCGGAGCGTCGGTGTTTCACATTATCGATGTGTTCTTTCATGGTAGTAAAATTCACCGTTTCAATATTATTAGTATTTTTTATAGGATAGGGGGCACACGATCATACGGCTCACCTGATGGTAAGTGATTATCGCCACCCATGAACAACTGTAACACCAGGAGAATTGCAGATGCGTTGCCGGCCTTTTAAAAAGGAGTAGGCTCTTTTCTTAAAGGTCCCTAAATTATACCGATCCAAAAAATCTCTGGTGGTAGTCAATTCCACAAAGAAGATGTGCGAAGAATAAAACTTATTTTAAATCGCATTGTGGTGGACCGCCATTCATCCAGATGTTGTGGATGGTATCGAAAAATTTGTCGCGATGTGCGATGGTGAAATTGCAGGCTAGAATTTTTTCGACACGCAAACAGATGCGACATCTCTTCGCAGTGCCTGTGCGTCAAGCCGATCGGAAAGAGCTCTGTCGTCGACGATTTGAACATCTCTGCGCTAGATGCGATAAAATGGAAGAAACTGGCACTGGGGAGCCCCTGTCCAGAGATGGGGACAGTATTCCATGTGCGGCCGAACGTGCACCTGTAAAGTTGCAGGTGGTGTGCTGACATGAAATACTGTCCCACTCTGCTGAGCATGCCAAGCTTTTTAGAGGCCAATTTCGCCTTCTCTTCCAAGTGACCACGAAACTGCACGTCGACGCCTAGGATTTCGATACTGGCTGAGGTAACAAGGGGTGTCCCTTAAAACTGAGAAGATACGGCAAAGGGATTCTTTTTAGCGGTAAACGCGCAAGCTTGTGTGTTCCTGGGATTGAAATGGACTAAATCTAGTCGCCCCCAGTCCAAGACTTTGTTCGACAAAGTTTCAACTTCAGACCTACGTTTGTCGTGGTACTTAACGACGTTTGCCGAGAAATATTGCCAAGGCCAGTGTATAAAGTATCACCAGTTCTGTCATCCGCATAGCAATGAATGTTACCCGTTTGTAACATGTTATTGATATGTAGAAGAAACACTGCTGGTGATAGCGCGCAGCCTTGTGGAACACCAGCTTTAATGGGCTTGTAATTGGAGCATGCACAGTAAACTACGACCTTGATGCTCCGATCTGCAAGAAAACTGGTGATCCAGTTGCGCAATTTTGCGGGAAACCCAAAGTAAGGAAGCTTCATGTAGCTTAGGCGTGGATGTTAAGCGAGTGGTTCTTCGTCACCAAGGGTGATGGTACCCTCATGGAGTAGTGTAGATCTTATGTAGTTAAGGTGGTCTGAGAATGCAGTAATTTTGTTTTATGGTAAAACTGTGAAAGTGTCGTCCACGTACCGCTTGTGGAATCTAAGATACACAGGTGCAGTGAGGAGGGTTTTCTCGTCGAAGTCTTCCATGAATGTATCGAGGACAATGGGAGATACGGGTAGTCCGATCGCCGCAACATCTACTGGCATGTAGATTTCTTCCCTCCACAATAGATAGCCACTTGTGAGGCATTGTCTGTGTAGTATCGCATATCCACATGTATGTTGTTCGTCGTCACAACCGAGATGCAGTCTTCGATAGATAGGCATGTAAAAAGTGACTGGATATCAAAATTGTCCATAATTTCATTGTCAGCAAGATGTAGGTCTTTATCTCACAGAAAAAATGGTATGAATTCTTTGTATGTGCTTTTTTTAAACTTCTCAGGCGCGACTGCGTTTTTGCTAAGCGTTGAGCCAATTTATTCGTTGGTGAATAAATTAAGCTCACAATGAGATTTAGTGGACCGTTCGGTTTGAGTAATAAGGGTAACTCATACAGCCTCGGTGGTTTGATACACGGTGGTAACATGAATTTACGTCGACATTTAGTTTTTTAAAGAATTTCTTTATTAGATCGCTAATTGTTTTAAGCACATTGGTTGTGCACATTGTGTCTGTTTTGAACTTTTTTGAACTTTCATCCGGTAAAAATTATTGTATTTTAAAATTATAATCGTAATCGTAAGACGTATCTATTACTACTGTAGCATTTCCTATTTCTATATATTTTATGAGCTTTTCTTGTACCATTTCTAGCAAAAGCTGTTCAAGGGCACCGACCGACACAGGTTTCAAAATAATATTCTTGTTAGTTAGCTCCAAATTATTCCGTTCAAGAGCTTTTATTGTCTGATTGAAAGCATCAACACATTTAACTACTTCGTCTAATTTCTCACTATAAAATTGCAAAAATTTTCATCTTCCTTAGTTATGTTTCTCAGCAACTTTTTCATGTTTATTTATCATCTTCTTTGACGTCTTCTTCAGCAATGGTTATAAATGAGTTTCGCCTCGGTGATTCTCGCTGACATTGAAGGCAAATCCACTCCAGACTCGAGGCCGCCTTCAATGCAGAAATCTGTTTCGTAGTTAAACCACTGCACCCGGTGTTAAGATACACAATCCTTTCGCACTCGCTGCATTCCAGTCCAGGCATGGGTTTCGTAACCATTTTTTTACACACATCGAACTTCGACATTGTCGATACTTTTAGATAGATATAACGATTGTATAGAAAGCGAGTGTTACGCACGATTGATAAATGACTAATTTATCACCCATATCCCTAAATAGCTGCTACTTTATTATACGCATATTTTTATTTTTTTAGTTATATGTGTATTATATTAGGGTATTGCTTTATGCAATATATTTTTTATTAGCCATTTTATCTTTGCTTTTTGTTTATTTTATAGTACTTTGTAATGATTTGCCACATAAATTCCTTAATATTGTAGTAACCCTTTTTATACAAACTTAGTTTAAAAAAATTTTTGAACTTTGCATATGACAAATTGTGTATGACGAACTAGTTTCTCCCCGATTCTGCCAACGTGCACTGATTTTACCATGACAATGACACTTTTGAAGGACCTGGAGGCGGAATTATACTTCTGTTTTAGGGTGCTAGTGTTAATATCCCAGGACCTTGATGCACCAGCCCAAGCCCGGTAGCATTTCTGCATGTAGCATGATGCTATTCTACAAAAGCAACAAAATCATGTCTGAGATCTGCCTCCGATTGGCACCACGGAGGAAGGAATAAATAGTTTCATATCCTGAAGTACCACATCAGCGAAAAAATTAGCAACAATATTCGGATCGTCTTGCGACAAGCAAATCCACCCTCAAGAATAGGATACAAAGAAAGACTGCGTCCTATCCCAATCGGCTGACTTATAGTGCAAAACACGTCGGAAGCATGCAGAATGCAACCGCGAGCGGGAATGGCACCACGCTGCGGACTAGACAATGAAAAGAGATTCCAAGAGGGCAAGAGGGGAAAACGAAAACCTGATATCTGTTCGAAAGAGAGGTCAGCAGAAGGTCCAACAGGGAAGGTTCATGATTCTCCACACCTGGAATCGGCGTAGACGAAGCAACCAGTTGTGTCAGACCATATTTTGCCAAGGCAAAATCATGAACACATCTCCCCGAATGACTGATTAAACGTGAACCGAGGCGTGGTGTGCCTTAAAATCACCGAGACTCACAATCTATGTGGGTATGATGGGTTCTACTGTAGCAAGGAATCTGTAGCCATTTGGACGTGGTCAATGAGTCGGTCTATTTCGGCATTACCGCTATGTGACCTGTAGAGGCTCCGTAGACGCGCTGATGGTCATCGCTGTCTATTCGTAGCCAAAGGATGGAACGGTCTGAACCTTCAAGACTGCCGAGACGTCGAGAACAGATGTGCTATCTGACGTATACGCAAACTCCAGCCCGAGGCACAAAGGAGTGTTTTAGTTTGTACCCCGGGTAGGGGAGATATGAAGTATCAGCCTGAGAGGGCACCTGCATCTTGATCAAAAAGAGCAGGGACGGCTTCGCCGTTTTGAGATAGTAGTGTACGTCGTTTAAATTCGAGTGAAGTCCCCCGATATGGCAGAAATTTACGACTAGCGTGGCAGGAGTCGCCTTGGTCTTGTTCCTCAGCTTGCCCCGAGCAGTTGTTTTCTTGATCGGAATTCGTTCGCTATGACTCATCTCACTTTGGAACAGTGTCGATTTTTTACACAAATCAAAGCTCACATGTTAGTCAGCCATGTTAGTATATTAACTCTTTCAAACTTGATCAACGTGTAGACTATAATACTCGCGTTAGCTGAGGATTACCCTACATGTATTGCTAGTCTTACGTGGTTGCGATAGAAGATGGCTTCTACATGTATCATACTAGTAAACAATTGATATACGCCATTTTTTTTAGATCCTCTATTTGATGTTCCAGTTCCGTTAATACCTTACCACAAAATATGATTCAGTTACTGATTTTTATGTCATTTTGTTTCATTTTTGGATTACTCATATTTCGTTTATGGATTCTACAAGTTTTTGTATTTGTTTTCGAATCACACCACTGAACATGGACCCGGAATCCATAAACTGCCACAAAATATAGTCCCGAGCATTGATCAAATAATGCGTGTTAATTTTATCTCCTCGTCACTCCGTCTCGTTCATTTTTGATAAATCAGTGATAAAACAACGACCTAGGTGGTCGCTGTTTTGTTATTGAGTAATACTATAAGAATAACTTCTTAACCAAGATAAAAATTATTTCTAGTTCAAATTCTATTCCTTTAAGTAAAAGCTGTCTTAGCAGCTGTCTTACACAAATAAATTAATCATGTTACCCATGTGACATTTGCAGGCTTTAGAGTAAAGCAGTAAATAACAGGCAAGTCCGAGCACGTCAATTAATTATGCACGACAATCTTCACTGTTGTCATATAATTAAACACGAATATATTATTTGTCTGTATTACGTCCATGAGTCGAAAGAGACTTAATACATTGCCATTAAGGTTTATAAGGTGATTATTACTGCTACTTGATCAGTCGCTTTATTATGAGAATACTTATGTTTTACTAAGTTATTGGACTTCTTTTTATGTCTAAAAGACTCTCTGGATTGGTGTCATCAAATAATGCCGGGTGATGTTTTTCGGTTTGTAGAGTAATCGAGCCAAAGCAATGTACGAACACAAAAACAAAAAACTAGTCTTTCTAAAAATAGTGAAGTGATGTACATTTTGCAAAATCTAGTTGTATATGTTACTTATCTCCAAAGAGGTATTAATTCCTTCACGGGGCAATCTATACGCTTTTAAAACAGTCCTAAAAATATATAGGACCAATTAATAAAAAGGTAAAATTTTCTATTGCGTATAAATTGTTTAAATGCTAAGGAGTACATGGTTCATATTGGATCTGTGGTCCATAGACACTCTGACCCTTAATTAAAAACTACAATGTAGTTGCGTTGTTGTCCCTAAGGACTAAGATAGAATGCCAAGTTACCAGTAAAGAGGATCTCTGGTTCTCTACAATCACTACGGGAAACACAACAGCATTAAACTGCTATTTTATGCTCGTATTTTGTGAGATCGTGGTCTTTCTACGGTCGAGCCGACTCTTTTGTATTGCAGCCATAGTGGAATATAGTTGCAGCGTGGGCTAATACGTTAAAATGGATAATGATAGTTGATAACGATTCTAGCTTGTCATGTATCAATGTATAAGTAATATAAATCACGTAACCAATCTTTCTACGGAAATATCTTAAGTATTTTTTTATCTGTGTGCTTGCGGTGCAGAATTATATTATAAAAGAAAGCGATACAAATACTTTAAGACATGAGTACATTGAATTAGTGCACACATAATTAATCAATTTCAAAAAAAATAGGCATCCACCCGTAAAAGTCCATAAAAGACAGTTCTGTCTAAAACTCGCGGTTTAATGTTCTCATACAAATATAAAGTTACACCGCAATACAATAATAGACAGAAGGAATATGCAATGAGAGAATTCACAACATGAAAGGAGTACAGAGATAGAGAGAAACTATACAGAAGATAATAAATTAACAAGTGATCGACACATAAGTAATTTTAGATCGTAGGACAAATACGCTACGTCAACGGACACGATTGATGATTTTCCGTTAATTATTTTGTTAAATGTTTTGTGCGTCCAAAACAACACTTTGTGTGATTTACTATATGCGGGCTGAAGGGATCCAAAAGATCCTCCATCCTCCCGCAGGAAGAAGTGTCCATAGTTAGCTAGGTCTTAAAAATAAAAATAAAAACTTTATCACTATTACGGCGAGACGCTGGCACTTGGTGTAATTTTTGAGCGAAATTACGTAAGCGAGATATGAACTCAGTCATACCCGCTGCGTTGTCGTCTTGAGGCTCAAAGAATTCTCTAGAATTTGGAATAAATAGAATTTTCTAGAAAGCTCTCCTAGTTCTAGACACTAGATGGCGCTAGTGAATTTTCTAGAAAGATCTTAGCGCTCTTATTTCTGATACTCGATAGATGGCACTAGTTGTAACCCTCCATATACCAGGCATTAATTATGGCGCGTAACACTGCCCCCTCCTAAGACATGCTCGTACTGAGCATTATCGACCCCATAGTAATGCGCCAGTCGATCCACATGGATGATCTCAGGAGTACATCTTGCACCTTTCTGTAACTGGTAGGTTACGTCAATGATCCTCGTCACTATCCAGTATGGTCCGTCCCATTTAGCTTTAAGCTTAGTAGGTTTCGTTTTGCTGAGTACTGGATTGTGCAACCACACTAGTGAACCTTCGCCGAACCATTTGTTGTCCATTTAGGGGTCATGTCAGGTTTTTATTTTTTCAGATATTTGCTGACCCGATTGTCTGACGTGCTCATAAATGTCATTCATTTTGTTCCGCAAGTCATTTGCATATTTAATTATACTTCGTGGGGCATTGGGTGGAATGCCGGTGATCAGGTCTGCAGGCAGCCGAAACTCTCTTCCAATGTTTGTGAAATATGGGGTCACCGATTAACTTTCGTAAACAGCGCTTCGATATAACAACAAAAACGGTTTTATGTGCTTTTCCTAATCTCGTTGCAGATTTTCCACAACTTTTGCTAGGTACCTCTCCAACATCTAATCAAATCGTTCTATCTTTTCATCACATTGCGGGTGGTAAGAAGTTGTTCTGGTTTTAGGAGTACCCATTACTCGACAAGTTTCTGAAAATTTGAGACTCAAAATTCCCTCCTTGAATGCTGTGAATCTCTAAAGGTATTCCAAAACGACAGAAGGCTTCATGAACTAGTTTATCTGCAACTATCTTACTAGTAATCTGGCCACTAAGTGAAGTAATCCATCACAAACATGAAATATTTGTTACCACTTTTACTTTACGGAAACAGCCCCGCAAAGTCAAGGGCTATCCTCTCCCATGGTACAATTTCATTGCATTTCTACATAGTCGCACAACTTGTACATTTACGACACCAACCCTTTTCATGATAGTAGACCCAATAAAACCGTTTTTGGATCTTCAGTAGAGTTCGTTTAACTCCAGATGGCCTCCTGAACAACTATTATGGTTCTACTGCGGAACATCCGATATTTTAGCTTTAGGGACAACCATTCGCAAATATGACCTGCCTCCACGGCCATTTTCCTATTTACGACATAGAACTCCTTCCTGAATCAGCAAGCTGTCTTACTGGGCTCATTAGCTTTTCCTGGTCGAACTCAGTGGTGAGACGTTGCTCCACTTGGGCTTGGGAGCACTGGCCATCATCCATTTCAAAATTGGCTTGACGTCCGATTTTTTATGTTGTGCAGGTTGTGGGCTGTCCTTCTACTCGTTGCTGAGGTAAACTGCCCTGAGAATCCTCACAGAAACCACATTCTTACCCTCTTGCCTAGTACAATGCTTGCATTCTTGAGGACAAGATCTTCTTGACAATGCATCTGCTTTATTACGAGATTTTCAAAGTTGTATTCTTGCAGTAGTTTAATTTATCACGCAACTTGTCTTTCAGGAATTTTGAATTGTATTAGCCATTTTAGAGCAACATGTTCAGTTTGTAAGTGAAATTTCCACCCCAGAAGATATGAGCTAAGATACTGCAACGACTTTACTACTGCAAACGATTATCGTCTTGTGACTCAATAGTTCCTTTCCGGCTTTGACAACGACTTGCTGAAGTACGCGATCACAATCTCTTGATTACAATTCCATTGAATTAACACACCACCAAGTCACAATCATATATCACTTGCGTATGCACTGCTCTGTATGAACTATAAATTCCTTGCCCGCATTAGCGTACCTCAAAATTAGGGTTTTGCACAGACAGTCCTTGTGCTCCTAGAATGTGATATCGCAACTTACATCCGAGCAAAAACGTCGTTTCTGCTCGGTTAGCTCGTACAGAGGATTGGCTGTATCTGTAAAGTTCTTCCCAAATTACCGTTAATAGGAACACAAACGCAAAAATGGTCTAACCTACGTCTTGTCTTTTGGAACCGGCTAAACCTTGACAGCGGCAATTTTCTCAGTTTTCAGACACTACAAACCACAAAAAGCTAACTCGCCATTTGAATAGTGAACATTTCTTCGGACTCAACTTAAGGTTGGCAATTTGAATCGTTTTGTAAATGTAAACCAGACAGTTATCGCCCATTAGCCCGGTAAGTACAAGTTACATCAACCCTTCAAACGATGCAGGAGCATTGCAGAATCCAAACGGCATAAATTTTAATTACACAGACCCTTTCCTGTCGAGAATGGAGTTTTCTCCTTGTCTTTAGGGTTAATTTCAACATGCCTATAGCCATTTTTCGTGTAGCATGTCCAGCGTGTCATCAATTTTTGCCAAGGGATAGCTGTCCTTTTTCGTATCGTCATTCAGACGGCGGTAGTCAACACAAAACCACATGCTGCCATCCTTCTTCTTTACCAGCACCACAGGTGAACACCATGAACTAGATGAAGGTTCAATAACACCATCCTTCACCATTACATCAACTATGGTTTCCACTTCCTTTTCACGTGCTACCGGCAATCTTGGCCACTGATGGATAGGCAATTCTTCTTCTGTATTTATTTTGTGTAGAACTAAGACAGTCTTCCCTATGTCAGCATCGTTGGATGAGAATACATCGACGCACATGAGTAACAACTTCTTCGCCTTGACCATTTCATTCTGGGAGAGAACGCTACGACAGTTTTCTAAAAGTTTGCTCACTCTCGTTTATGCATCCCTGCTTAGATTTCCAGTCGCTAGATATTGGCACCGATGTAACCAAACCACTTCCTTACAGGTGAAAACCAGTGTGCCTTTTTCTATAAATTATTCCCGAGGTTCAGCACATGTACTTTTGAGATATCAGTGGTTCTGACCAAGGTTCGAGTCACTTTCCATGGAAGGTCATTTGTCTACTCTTTCCACAAGTGGACAACGATGCGATGGCCCAGGCAGGAGGAAGGACATCTAGGTGGAAGAACAATCTTCTTAAAGCTGTACACATTCCTAGTAACGCCCTTTTACACGAAACGTTTCTCTTGTCCACATTTTAAAACATCTTGCTTAACGTCCATCTCACAACAATTCTTCCTCATAAAGTCTAGGACATGCAGTCGTCTATTGTGTCAGCCACGATGACATTATTCAGGTAGATAATGTTGTTTAGCTTCAATTCCATCTCCTTCTCTTCAAGAACGAATATGCGCTGACCGGTGACTGTCACAAAATTAATGCGTTCTCGGTTGAATGCGGAGTCCCCAAGAAAATGACTTATAAGTTAGGAACTCACAAACGTGCGAGAGGCTCCAGTGTCCATGGTTAGTGTACATGGCATTCCGTGGACCTTGCCCTTGATGACTAGGCTATTCTCATCATGCGTTTGTTGGATCGAAATCCTTGGGGCTCTTTTAACGTCAGCTGGCACTCTCCCCGCAGTCCTGGTTTTACTCGTTCCCTGCTGCTACTGGAAGGTGCTGTTTGCAGCACTACCCTCTCAAAACCGATCATATTTCCTTTCTTAAGTTCGTTTAAGGCAGCTAGATCGAAGATGACCCCTTCCCCAACAGCCATAGCATCTAGAGATGAATCCTTTACTGCGGTGGCGAACAATGGATGCTGCAACATCCCTGACCCAATGGAAATGATGATCCTGCTGCACGGCTTCCATCAAGGCCAAAGAATCTCGTGGTCCCTGAGCCTTACAATAGCTCTAGCTTCAAGGTCACGGATGGCGTCGACGAATGTCTTAAATAGGTTCCCTGTAATGAGTGCAGGTATAGACTGGTATGTTTTCGGACCAGCTCCTTCAACTCCAGGGCCCACTGCTGCAGGTTTTCGTTGCTGCGTTGCATGCGATCTTTGAGCTGCGCACGGAAGACTCCATGTGAGTGTCGCCATATCTCGCCTCCAATGCTTCAAGTAACTGCACGGAAGTCGCTTTATTACCGAGAGCTTTCAGAACAGTTAAGGTCTGTTTGCGCAGGCCTATGGCGAAAGCTGTTGTGGCTTGAACTTTATTCCAGCCGTTCTCCTTCATGACAGAGTTGAACAGGATTTTGTAGGCTGATAAGGAAGAAGTCCCTTCAGATGCTTGTACTTTGAATTCACGTAGAAATGGTGCTGTAATTCCATCCCCAAATTTGAGGTCGTCCAGCGTTTTCTTCACGTCAGCCATCACGTTGTCATCCCGATTGTTCACTTGGTCGATTTGGGTTTCAGTTTTCGACAGGCGGTTGTCATATTCAGCAACCTTATCCTTCATCTCCCTTATATCTTTACCGAAGGTAGCGTGAAGGTCTTTCATGAGGAATATCTGCTCTTACTTATCGCGTTTGAGCTGCACTCCGAAAACTGCTGACGAGCTGGCCTCCGTGGTAGGCAGCTGGTTCTTGGCGTTGCACCACCAAATCGTCTATGGTCCGTCTCCCGCTAGAGTTGACTTCGGGTACGGATTTGGGTTCGCGGTCGTTACCGGCTATATATTGGGCCTCATGTACTGTAACATCTAGAGTGTTCAAGTACATACCGGTCACGACTGAATAGGTGTAGAAAGTTCTAGTATAGAGTTTTCTAAAAAGCTCTCCTAGTTCTGATACTCGATGGCGCTAGTGAATAATAACCCGGTATGTACCAGGCATTCATTATGACGCGCAACAGTACTATTTCTTCATACCATCGCTATTGGATCTTCTTCACGCTATTAATGAATCAAATTATGTTTTACAGTTAGGACGGCATCACGTCCCGTTACTAATGTGTATGATGAGCCGTCATTCTTTTTTGCGTGCACGGTAACAAAAGCATATTGCTCACGGCAACTTTGAAAGATAAAGGTTTGTAAGACAAAATTGTAAACGAATTAAAAGTAAATGCGCAACCGTAAGGAAGATATTATTATAGATAAGGAAAGAAAAGGAAAGAAAACTATGTCGTGTAATTATCGAATCGTCGGTAGATTCAAGTATATGTATATGTAACCGCAATATATATATATAGCGTAAACAATATTTATCAGGTGAATCCTCATCATCTTGCGCTACGTCTGGGAATTCTATAAAAATGTGCCCAACATCAATATTTTCGTCATTCTCTAAAACGTATAAAATCTCAGCCAGGTTTAACATTATGTAAAAAAAATGTACGATCACTTGTAATGAAACAACTTATATGTCCATAAATATTAAACAATCAATAAAAGTTATTAGCTGAGCATATCATTTTAATACTATTATTGTTTAATTAATCAATAAACTGAAGAATTTAAATAT
>DWHP01000495.1:0-19668 GCA_018247895.1 Parnassius honrathi
TTACAAAGTTATTTATGCAGTTGGTGTATCTAGAAAACTGGACCGAAATTGAAAAATATTTTAGTTTTTCCTTGATTCATACACTAAATAATAATTGCATTCTAAATTTTAATCTTCTATGTCGGTTAGAAGTACCTTAGAGTTTTGAAGATCGGTCAGTCAGTGAGTGACAAAATTAAGAAACTTTGACTAGTTATACCTCTCAAACTACTGATTCCAATTGAATGAAATTTGAGACATACCATGTTTATACAATATCGACTCGGTTACTACAAATTCAGGCTTCTAGTTTTATCCACTACGAAGTTACGGAGGGTCCAAAATGACCTGAATTGCTTCGAGAAGGGTATGGTACGGCCGTGCCGCTTTTTTGTTCGACTTGGTGGGGGCACTGCCTTGCCCCTAGATAAGTTAGTATGCGCGATAAAAAACTAGTTTTAATTAATGTATGTTATTTAAGCTTTTTAAAGGAAAGGTAATCTTGAACTACATCACTAAACAACGATAAACAAAAATTTCATTAATTTTATTGATTGAAACTAGTTTGGATCTCTTCTTTAAAAAACTTTGAACTATACACAAAACCCAACGCACGTCAACCGGAGGTTTTATAAAGATTAAGCCACAAAATTGAGGAAGTCATTTCTAAATATAAGTTTGTATTGGCAGTGTTTCTTGAAGCGACGCCGAAACGGGATTATTATAGAAGTCCTCAAAGCTCCTCGGATTTTCGAGTTATATTCGTCCAACGGGCGTACAATAAACACAGGATTGAAGTCTACATTAGTAAACTCCATTATTGCATTTTTTCCTAATCAGTTTATTCAGACATTAGCTCAGTGGCTTTCTATTTATACAACTCGAGGACTTGAGGATGTTTTAGGATTAAATAAATAAAACATTATTATGTTCGTGTAGGTAAATCTCGAGAGTTTTATCCACTACGAAGTCACGGGCGCTGCGAACGAACTTTAAACGATTTGGTAGCAATGAACGATTACGATCGTGACATCTTCCGGTTAAAAAGTGGAAGATCGAACTATAATATTTTCAGGGCAAGGTATTTCGTGTGCATACAGACGTTTTCCACTATATTTACATTTCCACTTCCGAGTCAAATATACATATTTGAACTGAGAGTTGAAAGTGTCACCAAATCTAATTTTTTTTTATTAATCACGGCCGATTTTCGGCCTTTGGGCGACCTCTAGTTAATACAAATAAAATTAAATATTTAGGAAGGGGTTTCCTTCCAAATTCTTATTATTTATTAAATTGTTTCTTACACAACACTTTTCTTTATTCTAGGAAACATTAACCTTTACACTTCTCTGTCGATATGAATTGGACGGTTTCGCGGCGCAGTGGGTTAGCCATGATTGGCATCGCTAAGGACCGCAGGTTCGAATCCCGCACGGAACACGTATTTGCAAGACCTGCAAATAACTTTTTGCAGATCTGGATGTTTGTTCTTGTGAAATTAACGTATGTAAACAGCCCCCACACAGGATACAGGAGAAAATATAAGTGAGGAGGTAACGTTTTTTTTAAATATGAAAAAAGAAAGAGTTTTGTATAATATTTCAGGGAATTGCAAAGTGGCAGCGCTCTGGTTGCCGTCAAAAAGATGTGGAAGTCTTCAATAACATGATTCCCTATACAGGTAAAGTTCAAGCAACAATTTAAGTAATGTATGACTGCTGGCATGTTCTTGAGAAAACATAATGCGTTCTGCGGTAGAGCTAAAAGTCTTAAGAAACGGAATAAGTCTTCACGGACTGTTAATATTTCAGCTACTGGACATGTCACTCGGTTTGAATAAAATATGATTTGAATAAAATATGCTCCGATTACAAGCCCATTAACTCTGGTGTTCCACAAGGCTGCGTGCTATCACCAACGCTGTTTCACTGGCGGTGGTGAGAGCACTGGTGATATGCCGGCCGTGCCAATATTTCACCGAGACAAACTTGGGTCTAAAGCCGAGACTTTGTTGAACAAAATCTCGTACTGGGGGCGACTAAATCTAGTCCAGTTTGACCCTCTGAAGACACAAGTTTGCGCGTTTACCCCTAAAAGGAACCCCGTCGTCATATCTCCTCAGTTTCAAGGCACTCCCCTTGTTGCCCTAGCCAGTATCGGAATCCTCGGTGTCGACATATCGAGTGGCGTGCAGTTTCGTGGTCACTTGGAAGAGAAGGCCAAATTGGCTTCTAAAAAGCTTGGCGCGCTCAGCACAGCGAGACAGAATTTCATGCCGGCTCACCGCCTGCAACTTTACAAGGCGCAGGTTCGGCCGCACATGGAATACTGTTGCTATCTCTGGGCCGGGGCTCCACAGTGCCGCCAGCTCCTTCCATTTGATCGCATCCAGCGCAAAGCAATTCGAATCGTCGGCGACCGAGCTCTTTCCGATCGACTTAACTCACTGGCACTGCGAAGAGATGTTGCATCTCTCTCGTATTTTATTGCATCTACCACGGGGAGCCGTGGTAGCTCAGATGATTAACGCTCGCTGTAAATATAACAGAATGCGAGTAACCCGGGTTCGATCCCCGCCAGCACTAATGAAATTGTTAATTGCAATTTTAAGTACTGATTTACCACGTGCTCTACGGTGAAGGAAAACATCGTGGGGAAACCTGCATGTCTGAGAAATAAGAGAAAAAAAATATTTCAAAGACATGTGAAGTTCGTCAACACGCATTGGGGCAGCGCAACGGACACTTCCTTGCCCTAAAACCCTCTCAGAAATGAGGGGAGGCCTGTGCCCAGCAGCGGGACGTATATAGGTTGTAACTTTCTTTGCACTTTACCACGGGGAGTGCTCTGAGGAATTGTTCGGACTAATTCCAGCCACACAGTTTCACCATTGCACATCGTGACATAACTCGGGATACAATCCATACCATTTGGATGACTGGCGGTCCACAACTAAGCGATTTCTAAGAAGTTTTCTTACTCGCACTACTTCCTTGGGGAATCAACTACCACCAGAGATTTTTCCGGATCGATACGACTTAGGGACCTTCAAGATGAGTTAAAAGGCCGGCAACGCATTTGCAATCCCCCTGATGTTGCAGCTGTTCATGGGCGACGGTAATCACTTACCATCAGGTGAGCCGTATGCACGTTTGCCTCCTCTTCTATAAAAAAATAATATATGCTTATACTTTAAAATTTTTACGTTTATTTCAATTTGATGAGAGACGTGGTACACCAGGAGCTTAGCGTTCGCTGTATATTATACAGTACGCGAGCAACCCGGATTCGATCCCCATCGGCATAAAATTATTAATTGCATTTTTAGGTCCTGATTTACCACGTGCTCAACGGTGAAGTAAAACATCGTGGAAAGACGTATGTCTTAGAAATAAAAAAAATATTTCGAAGACACGTCAAGTTCGACAACACACATTTCCTTGATATAAAACTCTCTCAGAAACGAGAAGTGGCCTGTGCCCAGCAGTGGGACGTATACTGGCTTACGTACGTAACTTTAACTTTATATTTTTAAACATGAGATATGCAGCAGTATCTTCCAAAAGAAAACCGAATAACTTAGAAATCTGCGATTGCCAGCCTACTTGCCAAGCGTGGCAACTACAGCACCACTAGACTATATTATAACCTGTGTATCTATTATATTAAATTATAATAAAATTCTGTTTAGCAATAGGCTCTTTAAAAGATTTTTCGAACATTGAGCGCAACGTTTATCCGTATTAAAACAAAAATAAATTCACGATCAAACATGAACGAAAGTAATATAACATTACTTAAAGAAGGGGATATTCCAAATTTTTAGATTCCGCTAACGGTGGTAACGTAGACGAGATTGCGCGTTTTCATTGTTGTACGTTAGTTATATGTTCTCCTTATTTGTATGTATTTTGAATTGATTAAATGTTTTTGGTTTAAAATGTTATGCTTAGGCCCATTGGAAGAAGACAATTGCGTCGATGAAACTGATATGCTCAATAGTGGCATAGAGCTTATCTTGAGCGGAGTTGGCTTTGCGGGCCAGGGATGTGACTTCAAAAACATTTATGTTGCTGATGAAGCTGCAGATTAACGAGAAATCAGCAACAAAGTTTGTAGGTGTTGATCGGCGGGGTTGGGCTATTGGGCCTAGAGAGACGGCGCTGGCCGTAAGGTGGCCGCGCTTACATTCGCCGGGGGTTTTACCCATGCGATCGGTTTTGGTGTGAAGGCACCGGAGAGCTTACGCTTTGCCTGGAAGTCCTTTATCTTCTATTAAGTCATGTTTGTACCATTTTTTTGGGAAACACCTATTGATATTGAAGGGCCGTACAGATGACAATGGCGATGATGATGATAAGTAGCTTATAATGTTTCCTTTAAAGGTCCTTTAATTTCAAGAAGGTTATGAGAAATGTGTTGAGTTCGAAGTTTTAAAGCTTTTTATATCCACAATTAAAGGGGTGGATTCGTGATCAACTTCCTTCACAAGTCCACTGCTGAACTAAGATGTCCCCAACGAAACGCTACAAAAAACGTTACTGAGCCTCAGGTATCTCTGTTATGTTATGGAATATGTTATGAGATATCCGTAGTAGAGCCAGATTAACAGATCTTATAGCTTGAACAACCTACAACCAATAGAAAAAAATGTTCTGTATTGGCAACATCATATCAGTAAGCGCAGGGTTTTGGTGGATTCGCTAGTTATTCTAATACCTGATTAAATATTACGAGTGAGAAAACTACTCGGTCGCAGTAACCATGAATAAGATATCTTCTACTCTGACGTAACGTGAGAGTCAATGGAGTGGCGCCGCGCCGTCGTGCCGTCTCCAAATATTTGCCTAGTAGAATCATCCGCGGGCTGAGTCGTCGCCCCTTGTAATATCGTGATGGATGACGTAGGCTGTCTCACTTCATGGTTATAACATATATTATTATGTACGTACTTTACTTTCTGATTTGCAAATTAAAGCAGTCAGTGGTATTTATTTTACTGGATCGTTTTTCTGATACAGCAAGGATAAATCTCCGAACATCTTATATGTGAAGGAGTATTTGTTTTTTAAATAACAAAAATTGTTAAATAAAATTTATATTATAATTATTAAAGAGTGACAAAACAAATTTTTGTTGCAGAAGTTAAAAGCAGTGTCGACATGGGACGCCCTAAACAAGAGTTTATCGATCAATCTGGTGATATGTTGAAAATGGGCCAAAGGTGTGTCAGGATCATGTCTTATGGAAGTCCGTAGTCTCTGCCTACCCATCTGGATAGGCGTGATTATTTATGTTTACTAAGATGTATTAATACGATGCTGTGGGGTAGTGTAGTAAAATATTCCATCACCACATATCGTTCTGTGGGTGTTGTATTGCGATAGTTTTTTTCTTGCTACCATAAGTTGCAATTTTCTGACTACATTGTTAGCCCTAACCTTACGTTTCTTCACCTTATTTTTTTGTAATTTATTTGTCAAGCTAATTTCATTTTAGACTAATTTGTGGGTAGTGAATGTTGGAGATTCTATTCAATTATTCTAGGTATATAAAGGTTGAGTAAATTTCGGAGATATAGCCGTTTCAATGCGTCATTTTTTGTCTATTGGACGCTCATAGGTGTTATTATCACATAGTTCCCTATATAATTGACATAGGGAAACAGGAATGGCAGATGGATAGCAGCATCTTCCTGATAACAGTTCAAAATAGATAATAAAACCACAGTTACCAACCCGTCTGTGACAACCATAATAACTTTCTCCCATATGATGTAATCAATGGGACAGGGCGAAGTTTGGAAGTGGATTTTGAGTGGTTGTAATGATGATGACGATAACGATTTATTAAGATTGTAGATTCCGATAAAGACGTTAATGTTTTTTGTTTTAAATTACCAAGTGTCAAACAAGCCGATGAATGAAACGAAATGTTCACCAGATGATAACTGGCTACTGCATGGGCGACAGTCAATACTTACCATCAGATGAGCCGCTCGTTTGCCCCCATTTATATAAAAAAGCTTCCCTAAGCTTCCCGACTAAGAACAGTAATTTGTTGGCCATAAAAACACTTGTTATGTGCGGGATTCAAACCAGCGGCCTCTACGTTACGGAGCTTTAGTATTTGTTACAAAAATTGTTTTGGGTGTTTGTTATTATGTAATTTTTAGATTAAAACACTTCGATGGTAAAAAAGAAATACATAATATCAAACCTTAAGAAATATCTAAACAACAAGCATCAGACCAAATCTAATTATTTTATTTTACTGGTGATTCTGAACAGGATACTAGGATAAAGTTACTGAATTATTATATTGTCATCGGTCCTTGATACGAGTGTAAATTTCCGTCTAAAAGTTGATGAAAATGAAATAAAAGGATTCCATTACTTAGAAAGGTATACGTGAGACTAATAAAAGCTTAATAAAACGCTTCTCGTCATACGTGATCAAAATTATCAGATATATTTAAAAAACAACTTAAAATATAATCTACAAAATTTTAAGTGAAACATTACTGTTGTAGAAAATTGCTACGATTTCGAGGAAACCTAGGCGTGCTACAGCCTTTTGGCGCTGCCTGCATTTGTTGGTGACAGTTCGCGCATCGCTGACTCCGTCATGGCAGATATGGCTTGGAAACGCTTCAGCGACACAATGTGTTTCTGGTATGTATGTTACTGTGCTTTCTGTTGGAATTAAGGTGGTAATTGCATTACACACGCAAGAACAAAATACAGGTTCGTTGCTAAATAAAACTTATTACATAATAACATATTATTTCGTTCTATAATTCGTTATAGACTATAAATACCGCAGCTGAACATATGCCTCCCAAAAGAGTGCATGAGTGCCGGACGATTTTTCCATTGTTTCAACGTTTGGATAGACAGGTCAGCAACCGCAGTTTTTTATTACGCTGAAGATGCTTTTTAGCAACTTTATTTTCCCTCTGTTGCCTCTTATAACACCCACGAGACGATTTTTGTTAGTAAATATCATTTTATAGGAAACAGATAAAAGAAAGATTGCTGTTGCTTCCAAATTTCACCAAGGTAATATGTCTCGTCATATATCTTGATAAATAAAAAATGCACGTTATGACATTGAGGCCTAAAGCTTTCCGTATGATTAAAACCAAATCACCTGAATATAAGGGGCTTACCTGTTCGAATGAACAAAATTTTCAATAAAAAAATACGTGGTTCACTTTTGGATTACTATTCTGGGGTACGTTACTTGTACTTTAAGAGGCAGTTCTGGTTATTTGGAATAATCTCCTGACATCTCTTCGTAATGTTCGTTCAAGATTTACCTTTAAGATATTAAAAAGTATATCTTCTTAAACAAGTTTTTTCAAGCGCATGATCGCGGAGAAGTTTTTGGCGAAAAACGAAAACGTTTTTTGTGCGTTCATGGACTTGAAAAAGGCTTATGACAGAGTGGACAGGGATGTGTTATGGCAAACGCTGAACTAATTTCGATTGAGCGCTGAGTTGATACAGGTATTAAAGTCTCTGTATAGAGACTCGAGTGCTTGTGTTACGATCAACGGGGCCTATTCGGATTGGTTTGGCATCCATAAAGGTGTCAGACAGGGTTGTGTGGCTTCCCTGTGGCTGTTCAATCTATTTTGTATACAGTTGTTTGGAAAATTTGAAAGTTGAAGAATGCGGGTTAAGAATGGGTGAGTTAATCGTCAAATGACTTTTGTATGTCGATGATCAAGTCACACTTGCATCGTCGACGGCCGAGTTGCAAATGATGGTTACATTAATGAACAGGTCATTAAAATAAAGGAGAATGAAAGTAAATGTGAGTAAGACTAAAGTTATGGTTTTGAAATAGAAGAAAGTAAAACGATACGTGAAATAAGAATAGATGGAGAGATTGTCGAGCAAGTAGATGAATTTGTATATTTGGGGTGTGTATTCAGCAGGGATGGGAGATATGATAAGGATACAGAACGACGAGTGAATGCAGGAAATGAATTAAATGGGGCTCTACGCTCTATAATGAAAAGTCAATATATGTAAAAAAAGGCACGTATGGCAATTCACGGTGCTGTAGTATGCTACTTTCACGTAGTGAAAGTTGGGTGTGCCAAAAGAAGAATGAGAGTAAAATAAATGCAGTAGAAATGCGGTCGCTAAGGAGTATGTTAGGGCTAACTCTGAGTGACAGGTTGAGAAACTATGTGATAAAAGAGTGTGGTTCGCAAGATGATGCGGTGACCAGGATTAAGAAGGGTATTCTTCGGTGGTTTGATCATGTAGAAAGAATGAACGAGGAAAGACTGACAAAACAAATATATGTTGCAGAAGTGAATGGAAGAGTCGAAAAGGGACGTCCTAGGCGGAAGTTTGTCGACGAAATTGACCATAAAAGAGCACGCTTAACCGACGTAGGTATATGGATGTGGAGGAGGCGAGAGAAGTATGTCAGGATCGTGCTAAATGGAAGTCTGTAGTCTCTGCCTACCTCTCTGGGTGACAGTATAAAATAAATTCTTGGAACATTCCTATCCTACATATACATAACAGAACGTAACAAAGGAGTATGTGGGCACATTATTCTATCCGCACTCGAGCTAGACTTACGAGTGTGCTACGTACATTTATTTCTCACGGTCGTCGATTTATCGCGATATCGTCTTCCAATGCTCGATAAGCATTATACGATAACAGGCTTGTTTTTGTTTTAATACTTGTCATATCATAGCTCGTCGGTGTGTTTGTAATTTCGTATGGTCCTTCCCAATAGCTGTTATTTAGCTAAATGTTAAACATTACGACTTTTAAAAACTAAAAAGAATACTGTAGTTTCCACGTGATTTAATAGCTTCTGAAATCGGAGGTTAATTCATCGACATTACCATGTTTAACACCGAGTTAAGAAGCTATTACAATACGTTTAAGCTTTTTGAAATCGGGGTTTTTTTTTATAGAAAAAGGGTGACAAACGAGCACACAGTCTACCTGGTGGTAAGTGTATCCTAGGGCCCATAGACATCTACGTCCATCCTCTATTGAGAATCAAAAAGCAAATGCGTGGTCACCCCTAAGGACAAATACAGAAACAGAACGCCTCGTTTCCAATACAAAGGGTATCTGTTTCTCTACATTCACCGTACGAAACACAACAGTATTGAGCCGCTATTTTGCGATGGTATTCTATGAGAGTGTGGTCCTTCCCTGGTCGAGCGGACCCATATCCACAACCATAATATAGTTGCAGCGTGTTTTTAACACGTAAAGGTATGGAACGATTATAATTTTGCGGAAGCGTCTCGCAATGCACGCACACAAGCTTGTCGTTTATCTACAATATGTAGCAGACAGAGAAAAAAACTCAATATGCTTTATTTTGTTTGGTGCTTCCGTACGTAAAGCCTGTGCTTGTGTGTTTGCATTGAAAGACACTTGTATGAAGCTTTCGCATTCTTTTCACTCTGACTATACCGTGTGATAGTGGTGAAATAGAATCAATACCTCCATGCAACTATGGGAAAGCCCGGGACGACCTCATGGCTGATAGCTTCTAGCCTCCTATAGAAGGAGGTATCTCTAGTCGCACTTTTATGTGTAGGATGTAATAAGTACGTAGGTTCTATACGTCGTAGAACCACACTGCAGCTATATTATGCTTGTAGCACGATGGGTCGGCTCGACCAGGGAAGGACCACGCTCTCACACTATACCAACGTAAAATAACAGCATAATATTGCTGTATTTCGTATGATGAATGTAGAGATCCGCAGACCCTTTTTTTGGAAACAAGGCATTCCATTTTAGTTCTCAGGGGTGAAAACGTATCTGCGTTTTGGTTCTTAATCAAGGATAAATATAGATGCCCATGGGCCACGGCATCCACTTAGGTACTGTGTGGACTATGTGCTCGTTTGTCACCTTTATTCTGTAAAAAAGGTGTGTCACGCCTTGAATGCTGCTGCATGTTGCGGTCTGGGTATTTTGCCTCTAGTCCTTCGCCGACATCGTTCGAAAGATGTCTGTGTGTATGTCATTTTAAGGTTGACAACGCCATCTATCAGAGGTCATAAGATCTTTTTCGGTCTTATTATTAGCAAATGTCTAATTTTGTTGTTATTTTAACAACAAAATTAGACATTTGCTGGCTAATTCTATACTACCTCGACTCTACCATGACTGCCTCGTTGGTCTAGTCGTAAATACGACTGCTGGTCACTAGATCCCGGTTTCGAATCCCGGGTCGTGCCGAAAAAATCAGTTACTGGGTTTTTCTATCGAGAGAAATTCTCAGTAGCTTGACGATGTTTCGTCTCTGTGCCTCGGAAAGCAAGTAAAGCTGTTGGTCCTGCGGCTCCTGCGCCTTACCGTTCTCCGGTCGTGTCGGATGACCGTCCCATCGGAGTATGGAGAAGCACCTGTGCGTGCGCATACACTTGGGCACTATAATACTGTCCTGCGCCGATGGCTAGTCTCCGTAGAAGCTGGCCGCCGTGACCAAAAATCGGTCTGAAGGACGTAAATTAATTCCATACTTTATATTTTATTTTCCGCGGGATTTTTAAGAGACTATTTAACCTAATTTAAGCATTTCTTAAAATTGTAAGACGACGGTCTGACTTTTCCCATCGTAATAGATTTTCTTACGCCGCTATCATGCGAAGAGCTTTATCTTTAGGAAGTTAAAATTGGCAAGCAAATAGGTAGACTGATTTTTGACAATATTATGAGATATTACAATTTTTTTTTGTTCTGAATATTTTAGTAACAACATTTAAAAGGCCCTTAAAGTAAAACGTAGTGAAAATATTATGTCGCTTTGGATTTTTTTTGCAGATTTGTGGTTATCTCACTGTCTGATTATGATTTTGTGGTAAATTGAAAGTGTCGCGCATATTTTGTTTCTCATCCGTTTACGTGTAACCTTGATACACGTGTGTGAATCAAAACAAACGTATGTGTTTGCGTCCGCTTACTTTAGCGTTCGCAACATCGATCACTAATAAAAACGTTCGCAATCGTAGATCGAAGTATAGCCACAGAATACATAATAGTACGTATAGCTATTATTTATTCTGTGGTATAGCGAACTGTACGTTGTTTACATGTTCATTCAAAGTGGCGTGTTTGTGTGTGTGTCTGGAGTTGCGCTTGCGCAAATGCGACGCCGCGCCGCGCCGTCCCGTCGACACCGATCAGCCGCTCTCCGAACCGAGCCCTCTTTGTTTGTTGACAAGCGGGGCCCGAGACTCGAGCCGAGCAACAAGCTGTTCTGTGTTGTTTTGTTTAATGTTTTGTTTGCGGGCGGAGTTCGTGCGCGATAGACGTGTTTACCGCACGTCCGCTACTCTTGAAATTCTCGTGTTATCGTGTAAACTAGCTAAATTTAGTGCGGTTAATTATATATTATACCGTTTTTTTTCACCTACTGCGCAATAAATAAGTTTACAAACAGTGCTGTGGCAAGTTCATTTAGCTGTGGATATACCGACGTCTGAAATAATTACGTATCTTCTCTGGCAAGGGGTAAGCCTTCGCTTTCATTTTGATGTGCAGAAATTGTAGCAGATAAATAAAATCATCGCATCATAGTGCGCTTTTGCAAATTTACGGTACCTAATTATTGTATTCCGTGATATGAAGACGTGATTTCTTTGAGCCGTTGCATGTCTTATCATTATCGTTATTTTATGTATTTTTAAGTGCATAATGTAATCGAAATATCGTTAATGCACATACTAATTACTTTTTAAATACTACAACTTAGATTAACAATTAAAAACATCCAATTTAAAGTAATTACAAGTTATATAACATATTTAATAACCTACTACAAAAAATATAAATTTAATAACGGAGTAGGTGAAAGTTCTTATGTCAAATTAGACACCGCTCAGTTACTTCGACACGACTGATAAGGTTAAATAAATAGAGTCGACATGAATATGGTTTCTGATGAGGCTGTGTACAGTTATAATTTGGCGAGTACCCCATACAAGGCGTGTTACGGTATCCGATATGGCCTGGCTTCGTGCTAACGGGGTAACGGGACACGTGCACCGCGCGGTACCGCACGTTCACATTCGTCTCTTGGTCATTACGATCCAACTTTTTGCGCAAACTTAACCTACTTTGATGTTCCATTACACAGATTGTACAAACATTGGCGGTCGCGCAGCAACGGTTAATCGGCAGCTATTTGCCTGTTTGTTTGGATTCTCACTGTATGCGGAAAATTAGTGCTTATTTCGTTGTCAGCCCTAAGGACTAAGATGGAGTGCGTCGTTTCCAGTAAAAAAGGGTCTCTGTATCTCTACACTCGCCATACGAAACACAGTAGTATTAAGCTGCTATTTTACGCTGGAATTCTATGAAGGCGTGGTCCTTCTCCGGTCAGCCGACCCGTTCGTGCTACAACCACAAAAGCATCCTCTTCCCGCCGGCACCACTATAATCCCAATTTTAAGTGCTCGGTGGTGAAGAAACACATTGCCGAAAAACCGAAAAATCTGCAAGGCTTTTCGGTTTTTCGGCGCCTAGCCTTTAAGTAGTATTTTTTTAAAATAAAAGTATTTTAAGAGCAAAATTTCAAATACGTCAAAATTATAAAATATGATCGACTCCGCCCAGGTCCAAAAAAATATCTTAATATGAGCGGCTCGTGTCCAGTGAAACGTATGTAATATAATATACTCGCACGCTGGTTTATTTACTTTCAATAAGTATTCTTATTTATCTATATTTAAAAAAATAGCTAATTACGAACTGACGATTGCACGGCTCAGTGACCAAACTACCTGATTCTGAAAATCGGGAACTGAGCTTGAATTCCAACGAAGTCTTTAAAAGCTAGTTGCTAAGACAATATAGGTACATAGTTTTTTTTTTTTGTTAAATGTTCATTTATTATCGTTTTGAATAGTTTTAGGAGTATCACAAATTCAAGGTAACTGGAATGTTGTCTAAATAGTTACGTTCAAATCTTCATAAACATTTCCACCTTTGGGGGTCGAAATATTTCTTCAAATTAATGTGGGACAACACCTGAAGTATAGCCTATTTAATTAAAAAAAAGTCAATAATCAGTTCAGTCTTTTCCGAGCAATCGGTGAATATACCTAGTTTGATTACGTAAGGTCGTGTTTTAAACTCAGTTAAAAAGTATTAGATGACAATTAATAATATTAGGATAAGACCGTTACATAATACATGATACACACATAATACTTAATTACAGTTACGGGTATTCTGTTAGACATTTAATGCGTCTTTAAAAGTCGACGTAATACCTACGCAGAAGCGGAAAATTATAAAAAAATAATCAGAATCGACTGTTTTGCTGTTTTCAAACAACTTATTATAAATATTTGTATACTAAAAGCGTGTCTAGCTTGTTGTTTTCATTATGAAGATTACAATTAAATTACCGCGCAATACCACCGACATTTGTAATATAAACTATAGTAGATAAGTTACTACAGCGTAGAAACCCCTTTTGCGTATCAACAATTACTAAATACGCCTTTCTTTCTGTTGAGTAAATGGCGATAATTAACCGTATTAACGATTGTAAATCGTTAAAATACTATTATGTAGTTAGTTGTCGCAGTACTTTGTGGCTTTGTTTCGCATTATTAAAAGTGATTGGAAAATACGTATTTTTTCTTCGATTAATATAATTATTAATTTTTTCGTGGTAGAGTCACATTGTAACATAATGCAATGCAGCACGAATGGGTCGGCATGACCGGGAAAGGACCACGCTCGCGCAGATCAAAGTGCAGCATAAAGCTTTTACTTGATATACTGGTGTTTCATGTGGTGAGTGCGAGAAGCCGGAGGACTTTAAAAAAAAATAAAACCGAAATGACAGTCCATGGACCCTTGCAATGTAGTTTAAACAAAGAAGGTTACAGAATATCACCTCTGAGATCTAAATAGTTATGCTTTATAGCCTGTTGATATACTGGCTCTTTGACATGTGTCAATCATTCATCTCGTGACCGAACCATTCTAGTACATCTAGTCACACGTACCGGTACATTCGGATCGATCATTCAAATGGATCATTTCGGGCTCCAATGCCCTACACTAAAAACAATTCATTCAGATCATTCGCTATTCGGTCGATTATCAACTTATTCACAATTCACACCAATCATGAGTTAAAAAGGTTTCGTCAATTGTTTGTGATTGGTTCTACCGGAACATTCAAAAACAGATGAATGAACCATCAATACTTATAAGTGTACCAGCTCAAACTAACGAATCATTCATGATTGACATTGACAACATGTCTACTGGCTCTCTATACCCTTCAGACTGGGACACAGCAGTACGAGCACTGCCATTGGGCCGAAATAGGTAAAAAAATTCTGCTTGCCCGCCCAGACTGACTGAGACAGAAAATAATTTTTTTAGATTTTTTTAATAACGCGGCCGAGAATCTATATCTTAGTCCTCATGAGTGACAACACTTCTGCATTTTGATTCTCATCCGACATTAAATAAAGGTTTCCTTGGGCCACAGCGTCATCAAGAAGGTTATGTATATTGATGATCATTTGTCTGTTTTAGTTGTAGCACGAATGGGTCGGCTCGGCCAGGTTAGGACCGCGCTCTCACAGAATACCAGCGTAAATTAGCAACTCAATGCTGCTGTTTCGTATGATAAGTGTAGAGAACCGGAGACCGTTTTTACTGGAAACGAGGCATTTCACCTTAGTCCTCAGGGGTGACAATGCATCTGCATTTTGATTCTTAATCGGGGATAAATGTTGTCTGTGGGCCATACAATCCACTTACCATCAGGTGAACTGTGTGCTCGTTTGTCATCCATATTCTATTAAAAAAAATTTAGCTGAAGCAACTAAAGTTTTATTGTTCGCTGAATACTGTGCTCTTTTAAACAATACGTACTCGTAGTTCGAAAAAGAGAGAAAGCTTTGATACTTATAAGTGGCACAGAGTTAACAACTTTTGTCGTTCATTATAACGCTATTAAATCAAAGCAAATTCAAAAAGATATTCATTCAATTTTAGAAAAAAAGGTAAGGATGAATAATACACACACAATGTACTATTCTTCGAATCTCTTATTCCGCTTTCAGTGAAAGGTGTAATTTTGTGAACGATCTTTGTTACCGCTCATGATCCTTCTACGTAATTTCCCTTTTGTTTCGGCTTCGTTATCTTGAAGTGCTTTTAAAATAATATAGTTTACTGCACTACTTTAAATTATGAAGAGAGTAAAATGTCTTTATAGTTTTGGTATTAGTTTTATCCAATTCTAGTGCTTCGACCTACGTTTTAACAAACGAGTGAAAGTTGTCTAGTTATGCAACGTGAACAGGAACTGCTGTATTAATCTTGTTTCCAATTATGTTTATGTTGAACGGTTATCGTCCTTTGAAAGTAGTGATATAATGTGTGTAGTGTGTGTAGTAAATACTTTATGAAAGATTATAAACGTTGTTGTATTTGTTTATGTTTAATAAAATAGAAAATTAACAGCATAGTCGAGAAGGGGCGCCCTTGGCGAAAGTTTGTCGAGCAAATTGGCGATATATTGAAAATAGGACAAATTAAGAGTACCCTTAAGCGACGAGCGTGTAGGCGTAGACGTACATGGCTATGGAAGAGGCGAGAGAGGTGTGTCAACATCATGCCAAATGGAAGTCCGTAGTCTCTGACTACTCCTCTGCGTGATAGACGTGTGTTTATGTTGTTAATGTTTACGTAAAATGGAAAGGTAATATGTAGATGCAATTCGGATGCAATCGTGAATTTCAGAGTGGGTTTTTTTTGAAGGATCGCGGTGGACTAATTTGCCCTATAAACTTCTCCGAAATACAATGACTAAGTATACCGACTCAAATTAGAAAGATTTCTGAGTTTTTTTCTTAGGTACGTATTAAATCGCACTTGATTTTAAATAATTTTAAATATTAAAAACGAAAGACGGAGGACGGAGTAGGACTGTCTGTATAATTGACAAATTGATAATTTAAGTTTTTAATTTAAGTTATATTATGTAGTTTGTTTATTATTGCATGTTATATACTTCAATGTTATGTAAATAAAATGAATAAATTAAGAAAAGAAGAATAAAAGTCGCTTTTTATCGAGCTTAATTTTTTCTCAATTCTGACTATCTACATTTCAAGTATTTATAGGTGAATACCATGATCATGAAAATGTCGGGGATTTGAAATAAATTAAAATTAAACCGCAAATGGTGAAAAGTAAATGATAATACAGTCGAACCTGAATAAACGACAGTTCAAAGGACCGCAATCGCTTCTTTGCTTATGGAGGTTTCTCATTAATCCGAGTTTCTGGCTTACAGAGTTACAGGAGAGGTTTGTCTCACCCCCATGCCTCGAAAAGCACGTAAATCCGTTGGTCCTGCGCCTGATCTCTCTCCGGTCGTGTCGGTTTACCGTCCCATCGGACTATGAGAGTGAGGGAATAGAGAGTGCAACTGTGCTTGCGCATACACTTGGGCACTATAATCCTGTCTTGCGCCGATGGCTAGTCTCCGTTGAGGCAGGCCGCCGTGGCCGAAATTCGCTCTGGAGGACATTATTATTATTATAATATTATAGAGTCGTACCATTGTAGCTTAGGGGCTAAGGGCTCGCTTTAAATTTCACAGTACGCGTGTGGCCCGGGTTCGATTTCCACCGGCACCAATATGACTGATTTATCATGTTCTCGATGGGGAAGGAAAACATCTTGAGGAAACCTGCATGTTTGAGTAATAAGAAAAAAATATTTCGAGGATGTGTGAGGTCCGCCAACACACGTTGGGGCAATGCCGCGGACACTTCCTTGGTCTAAAACCTTCTCAGAAATAAGAGGAGGTCTGTGCCCAGCTGTGGGACGTATATAGGCTGTAACTAATATAAATTTGACGTAATATTAATTTTATCGTTAGTTGTAATAATAAACTGTAACATGCCATTTTAAAAACGACCTCAAACTTTCTTACCGGTTCTTCTCTGACAAGGTCTTGTTTATGTGAACTGGTGTAGATTTTAACGTCCGTAAGAGCTTTAAAGCCTGTTTTGATTAACAAGTATTGACTTTACATTTAATTTTCTAGGTGCTATGCATTTAATGCAGTGTTTCGGTTTGAAGAGAAAATGGTCGGTACAAACACAGGTTCTTAGATAATTGACCTTAGTCCTTCGGGATGAGAACAAATTTATGGCCTTCTCTGTTTAAAGTTGGTTGAAAAATAGGTGGAAATCAGGAGTATAATCCATCAGTTGGAATATTACTTCGTTTGTCACTTCTGCGTTTTAAAAGACTTTTTTAAAACTTTGACGACACCTGTACAAATTGAAAATTCCTATGTTACACAGTCGTATTAGTTAAAATTGGTTTGATAAAAGAGTTCATACGAAGTACAGTAGATATAATGCAGTACAGTACTTAACAGTACAGTAGGTACATAACGTGAAATGATTTTAATTTATATCACCTTTAAAATCCGTACCTTCTTTCAACAACCTATTTATACATTTTAAATCAAACAATAAACTAATATCTATCATGCTGCGAAAGACATAATGTAGGTATGTTTGACGTCATTAAAAATTAGTTGAATATATTTTTAAACAATTATATAAAGTTTTTCGTACATTTATATACTTATAATATTTACATGCAAATTACTCGACACAAAGAGATGGGAAATCGAATTTAAATTTAAATCCCGGACGAAATATCTCAATTTAAAACATACATTTAATGTAAATCAAATTATTTTATTATGCATAGCTTTATTTATATTCACATGTAGATATTACGCGTTATATAATATCTACGTTCACTGTTACCTGTGATCGCAGTATATTGAACTTGTCTTTTTTTAACTTATCGAGCATCAAATTGTACAACAGCTTGAATTCAATTTAAGACGGTAATGTGTTGAAAAAAGTAAAGATGGAGGAAAAAAATCAATCAAGACTCGATGTGACAGCAGGGTATTGTGGTCTGACTGGCGTAGTTAAAGGGACCAGAGAACAGAGAAGGGCGGAGAACCGCATATTAACGACGAATGACCATAAAATGATTGAGACCCGTGTGATGGTGTCAGTAGATTTTAGGGAACAGAAATTCTCAAACATTTCCGAAAATGGAATAAGATATAAATAAAATCGACCAAATTCAGTGATAACGCATTGTGATGGAGCAGTACGAACAAAATTAAAATTATAAGACAGAAGTACTTCGCTCAATGGACGCTTGTCATCGGTTTTAAAGAATACAAAAGAGTACGTTAAGGAAATACCACAGCTTAGTAAACATAGTAGGCGAAACTCTTTACGTGACTTTGAGCCGCCGCGCACCGAAGTACTTTACTACTTTGCTGCAGATCAGGACTTTAAAATCCCAGCAAAAGTTAACATACATATGTGCAAAAAGTATTTTAAGGTATTTTAGGATCTAGTTTTGTAGTAGTTGTGATTAAGTGTTTCATCAAACATGTGTAGAATGTGTATTAACGCGCATTCCTGACACTATGATATATCCAGACACCGAGCAAACT
The DNA here is from genome assembly GCA_018247895.1 of Parnassius honrathi. Taxonomy (NCBI): domain Eukaryota; kingdom Metazoa; phylum Arthropoda; class Insecta; order Lepidoptera; family Papilionidae; genus Parnassius; species Parnassius honrathi. The sequence goes on from DWHP01000495.1 coordinate 18,535, forward strand.
CTCAACATAATTTGGAAGTCAACATTCTTCGTTTCCTCTTCTTCTTCGTCAGTTCGCAAAAGTTCACAGTTGGATATGACCCACACCAATTGAAGAGAAAGATTACCTGAATCATCACGCATGGCAGACGGATTAACAATTACAGTACTAAACATCTTATACGTGACGCTGATGACGCTCGCAAGTTTGAGTATGGTACGTCTGACGTGCAGGACATAGTATAGCGCCATCTGTCGGAAGCCATAAGTCGCCTCTTATGACACCCACTGCATCGGAATGTATCGGATAAGAAGATTTATATAACAACACACTTCTATTTGGCTCACAAATATTTGGCGTAAATTTTAAAATACAGGTTTGACCTTTATTGTATAGTGTCTCTATTATTTTTTTCTTTGAACTGTACTTACAATTCACATGAAATATGCAATAAATCCGACAAGCTCAGTCGTCGTTGATTTCGGCCATAAACTATGGAAGTCAAATTATTCTACAAATTCAATGTCAGAGATTCTTAGAAAAACTTTGGAAGGTCGTTTAAAGGCGATACATGAAACCATCTAGTACAATCTAGTAATTTATTACTGTGATTTAGTATTAAAATATTGGTGGTAGGTTTAAGTGCAGAGTTTACTTAATGCTTCTGAAACCACAAGAGTAGAGAAACGAATGACAAAAGATTTAGTTGTGGTACAAACTCTTGTTTTTCACAGAATCACGTCTTATGTAGCTTATTTTATACAATAGTCCAATTTCGACTTCAATGGTGACACTAATCTACGTATAAAGTTTAGGAACTACTGGTGATTTTTCTAGAATGTCGTAACTGAGTAAAATCAATTATTCCGTGATGTTGATCTGTTGGAACCCAATGCTGTGCCCCACGAATCTTTTAATTAGCTGCCCACTCGACCAATCAATCACTTCTTCATCGTTTAATTTAAAATGATTACTTGCTTTTTCCTTGCGTGAAAGGAATTCACTGTGATATGTTTTTTATGACTTTTTCTTTACTTACATTTAAACCCTTATGTAGAATTCGCGTCGACATATGGCTATAAATACTGTTGGACTTCATACGGCAAAATATTGTTGCGTAAAAAATAATGGATCCACGCCAATAAGAATTAATAG
>DWHP01000496.1:0-19661 GCA_018247895.1 Parnassius honrathi
ATTATTAGACGTTCAAAATTATTTTTTCCCCGCGATTTTTTTTTGCAATATTGCATACATTTTGAGAAGTCGTGAAAGTATCAACAGCTTTTGATGTGATTTATGGCAGTCGATGCAATTTTTTCAGATGAACAAAAAAGCCTATTACAAAAAAAATTATTTCACGAAAAGTTTCAAATTATTTCAAAAATGCACTTATTCGAAATTTTTTCGTCAACGATATCTCTTGAACGAATCAGCCAATTTTGATGCGGTTTGCGGCAATTGAGATTGTTTTTTGAGTAGAAGAGCTTAATGAATTATAGAATAAATCAAAACAAGGGTATCGAAGCAATTCCAAGAAAACCACTCTTTGAAAATTAAAAATACTAGAGTTTTTGAAATTTTCTCATTAGGTATTTACATGCACACACACAACCCCCCCACACACACACATACATACAGACATACGGACATCACATATTTGTTGATAACTCTGATATTTTACTGTCCGAAACGAAGCTTCCCGTAGCAGAACCAGAGTAACTAAAGTTGCCCGAAAGATCAGTAAGCTAAACCAACCACCGATATGGAATAAATTTTCTCAAGTTGCAGCCTTGTACCGGTAAATGGAGTGTAGGGTGGTCCCGCACTAGATGGAGTGACCTATACCTAGGACCTACTAGTAAGGCATTCGGGAAGTTTTATATAATAATAGTGACAGACGACATATACATCTACATTTATCCTCAATTCAGAATCAAAATTCAGGTCCATTGTCACACCTGAGGATTTAAATGGAATGCCTCGTTTCCAGTTAAAATAGTCTTCAGTTCTCTACACTCACCACAAGAAACACATCAGCATTAAGCTAATATTTTACGCTGGTATTCTGTGCGAATGTGGTCCTTCCCTTGTCAAGCCGACAATCTCGGGTGATAGACTCGTACCGTTGACGGAGTGCAGTTTTTACGTGATAGAGCTACGTTGCAGCTGTATTATAATTGTAGCACGAAAGGGTTGGCTTGACCCGGGTTAGGATTACGCTCTCATAAAATACTAGCGTAAAATAGCAGTTTAATGCGTGTTTCGTATAGTGAGTGTAGAGAACCGGAGACCCTTTTTACTGGAAACGAGGCATTCCATCAAAGTCCTCACGGGTGACAACGCATCTGAATTTTTAATTTAAATTTATGATAGAAGTACACAACAGCCACTTACTGTCAGGCGAATTATGTGCTCGTTTGTCACCCTATTCTATAAAAAAGGGCCCCCAATAGATGGAATAACAAAGTCGGAGGTAAGGTATGATTACAAATAAAAAAAATTCATTACTGTCATTCGGAAAGCACGTAATAGATTACAAGCTTGAAGATACAATAGTTTTTAGGGAGTGAATGGCCTCATACGTCAAAACAAAGTTCCGGATCTGTTGTGTTAATAAATCACTTGATTAATCCTTGAGTTACTCTGTAATCTGTGTCGTTTGAAGCAGGTTAAGCAATATATTGAGAATAAGGTGACTACTATCTTTTCATTTTGGAGACAGACCCACACTTTGTGTTGTGCTATTGTAAATAAGCTGATAGAGGTAATATATTTGAAATAATTATGCAATAATGTTTTCTAGACCGAGTTGCGGTCATGGAGGCTGTCTCCAACGGAAATTAGTGATCTGCGTTGGACTACTGCACAAGAGTGTGCACAGCGTAGCTGCGCTCTTTGTTCCTTCACTCTCGTAGTCCGAAGGGACGGTGCGGCAATTCGACACAGAGATCAGACGAAGGGAAAACGAATTGACACGTGGAGGCACATATTTATTTATTTTATAGTATAAGGGTGACAAACGAGCACTCATTCCACCTGATGGTAAGTGGTTGCTGTGACTCGTAGACTCTGACACCTATTCTTGATCACGAACCAAGATGCAGATGCGTTGTCACCCGTGAGAACTAAGATGGAATACTTCGTTTCCAGTGAAAAGTGTTTCCGGTCGTCTTCAGTCACCATACGAAACACAGTGGTGTTCAGCTGCTATTTTATGCTGGTATTCTGGGAGAGCCGTGAACGTAAAGCAGTTGGATTTTCTGTTGAAACTCTTTACGTGCAAACGCATGGCACGGGGATGAAATACCGCCACCTTTCTAAATCGGCGATCGTGACAGTGTAACAGAATCAATCTGATTTTTGGCACGACCTGGGTTTCGAACCAGGGACCAAATGATCAACAGTCGTGCTTACTACAACAATACCAACGAGGTAGTTAAGGGGGTTGCTATATATGATTATAGTATGTATAGTTTTAGCCACTAGCACCATCTGCCCCTCCTTCTGCATTATAAAACGAGGAAACAAGAAAGAAGCCCGTAAAAGAAACGAAGCGCACATTCAATCTCTAATCATCTCATAAGCGACACACCTATATTTTTTTGTCAATACAATTTTATTATACGAATGTTTTATTCATTCTCGTTCATTGGTTTATGTATAAGGAATTAAATAGTAAAAAGTTTTTTTAGAATTAGGGTGACAAACGAGCACACAGTCCACCTGATGGTAAGTGGATGCTGTAGCCCATAGACATCTACATTTAGCCTCGATTAAGAATCAAAATGCTGATGTGTTGTCACCCCTGGGAATTAAAATGGAATGCCTGGGTTCCATTAAATCGGGTCGCCGGTTCTCTACACTCACCGTACGAAACACAGCAGCATCAAGCTGGTATTTTGTGAGAGCGTGGTCCTTCTCCGGTCGAGCCGACACTTTTAGCTACAACCATAATATAGCCGCAGTGGCTACTACGTATAGAAAGTTTTCATTTAATTCGAATCCCCTTTTGCAACATATAGATATAATAATCAATAGTGAAATATATAAAATGGTACTCCCCGACACCGCTTGCATCGTCCGTTAGTTTCTTTCCCTTTTTCCCCTGCCGAGAGCTTTCATTATGTTGGATTTTTATTTATTTATGCATTTATTGTTTAATTTCGACTATACTATTATATATTTATGTATATTTATCATTTTAATTTATATATTTATTCAGCCCAACCAGATGAAAAAACTATGTAGATACCCTATAGATATACTCGATATTTTGTTAAAGTGTGAAAAAAATAGCGTGTAACAGGTGAACGGAATAGAAACTCGTTATACCCTATTTTATTCCAGACGGCAACAATTCACCAAGTATAATAATACAGCTTAATAATGCTGTGTTTCGTATGGTGAGTATAGAGATCCGGAGACCCTATTTTACTGGAAGTGAGGCATTCCATCTAAGACCTCAGGAGTGACAACGAATCCGCTTTTTGATTTTTAATCGAGGATGAATGTAGATGTTTATGGACCACATCATCCACTTACCATCAGGTGGACTGTGTGCTCGTTTGTAACTCTTATTGTATAAAAAAATCACCTAACGTACCTAGCATTGCCTTAGGAGTGACAATATTAGATTAAATCTTATTACAATGACTTTTTTAATAACAACACATTCAAGGTATCTCGTCATTAATAGTTGTTATAGTTACAGCCTTATAATATTAAAGTCAACTGCCGAGCGTAGGCCTTTTCCATAAATTGGCTCATAGTGATATATTTGCCATAATTACCACGCTTGGCATGTATTGTCAACTGCAGTTTTTATTTTTATTTTTTAGTTGCAATTAGGAAAACGCTGCTGCCCATCTTATTGTCTGTCGCAGTTGTCTGTGATTTCACTAACCTGATGCTGCAATCCGAAGTTATCCGAAGGTGGGTACAGGATCTCAGTGACGGAACCACGTAGAACCATCGTGTTTGTACTCATTTTAAAGAGCTCGCAGTTACCTAGCTCTGTGATGATTTCACTTACCTGATGCTGCACTCCGAAGTAGTCCGAAGGTGGGTACAGGATCTCAGTGACGGAACCACGTAAAACCATCGTGTTTGTACTCACAAAGTATCACGCAGCAGCGTCTATGTTAAATATGAGAGTTTCTGAAAACTAAATAGTTCTAACCAATTCCATTGCTGAGAACCACTTGGTACTTACCTGGTCATCCACATACCTCCACTAAGTGTAACGCACGTAGCAGCGTCTGTGCTGAATATGAGAGTTTCTGAAAACTAAATCTTCCTAACCATTTCCATTGCTGAGAACCACTTGGTACTTACGTGGTAATCCACATATCTTCACAAAATGTCACGCAGCATCGTCTGTGTGGAATATGAGAGTTTCTGAAAACTAAATCTTCCTAACCATTTCCATTCCTTAGAACCACTTGGTACTCACCTGGTCATCCACATACCTTCAAGAAATGTAACGCACGTAGCAGCGTCCGTGCTGAATATGAGAGTTTCTGAAAACTAAATCTTCCCATTACCATTGCTAAGAACCACTTGGTACTTACCTGGTCATCCACATACCTTCATAAAGTGTCACTTAGCAGTGTCCATGCTAAATATGAGAGTTTCTGAAAACTAAATCTCCCTAACCATTACCATTGCTGAGAACAACTAGGTTCTTACCTGGTCTTCCACATACCTTCACTGTGTCACGTAGCAACGTCCGTGCTGAACAAGGGAGTGAATATTGTTACAAGGTCTAAAGTGAATAATACGTCAATTCACTACTAGGTCTCTCAGAGATCGAATAAAATTATGCAAATAAGTTGTCATATTATCTATACTTCGTTAATCTTTGTCTACTATTTACGTAGTGCAATTGTAGTACGTCTGCTTTTGGTAGATGTCGCTAAATTTAAACAAAGTCTAAATCGTCAAGGTTATTGATCATTGTAGGAGCCTTAAGTGTAAAACATACAATGGTGAATTAAAAAAGTGACTTTCGGTAAGTATTATTTGTAATCTAGATATATAGAATAAAAAAGTTACTGTTACGAAACACATCAGCATTAAGTTGTTATCTTACGCTGGTATTCATATTAAATAAATTTCATATAGAATATTAATGTATTATATAAACAAACACTATTGTCTGTCCAACCCAATTAAATCAAACCTGTGCAAATTAAGGACGTGTAACAATTAGATAACTCTTAGTTGACTGCGTGTGATGTCACTCAATTTCTGGCTATGCGTGAGCGCGACTAGGTATGTGCTTGTATAATTTACGTGTCGATAGAAAGTCCTCATCATTTATTCCACTGCTGCATTTATGGGTAACAACTCACGGCAGGAACAAGGTAATATTTTGATCTCTTTCGTCCTACATAGTGCCCATAAATATATATTATAGAGATGTTGTAATTCAAGGAAGTAGGCTGCTTAATCTTGCTAAATTTTATATTGCTTCCCGCCGGCACCAATAAAATTGTTAATTACATAGTTGCCGGTTTAATCGTGAGAAAACTATTGATTAAGAAAGTACATCTATAATGTAAAATAGGCTGTAGTCTAGCAACTTTTGCCTTTTACGTTTTATTGTAAAAATTGTCTACCTGACCCGGTGGTAAATCTATAATTCGGTCTCCCTTCTTTTTTGAGTTTTAAGTTTTACTTATTGTGCTGAATTCTAAAAGCTTATTAAAAGTACCTATTTGTTATTAAATAATTCTTGTTTATTATACAAAAACCTGCAGGCCTTGGAAATTAAGAATATTTCACTTTTACACGTAATAGCCTAATAATAACACATCACAAATAATCGTCACCTCATGTAACAACTGTAAGACGAATAGTAAATAGGATATTGAGAAGAATTATTACTCTGTAAATTATATAGTATACTCCCGTCAAAAGCAGAGACGATTAAACTAAAATTAGGAACTTAACGATGTAATCATTGCTATCATTATCGAATTCAAAATTTTGCTGAAATTATGATTCCAGTGCGACTTAACAATAATCGACATTTTAATTTACAGCAACATCACTAATTGCAATCACTTGCTATTGTTCTGTGTTGTTTTGGTTCATCAGCCGGCTTGATTGTCTCGTACGCGCCAGATGGTAGGTTATTTTATGATTGATTGATACTACCATGAGATACGCAACAATAACATACATAACGCTAAAGCAAATTCGGCTTATTCCTGAATTATGTCTATACTTTGAATACTTCATGAAAACATGATTTTTATAAGAAATGCCTGCATTTCTGTTAAATTCCTGTTAACTACGCCAAAATTAACTGTCTCGTTGGTCTAGTTATTATAATACCTGTGACTGCCGATCATGCGGTCTCGGGTTTGAATCCCGGTTCGAGCCAAAATTCTTTATTGGGTTTTTGTGTTAAGAAATTCTCAAAAGCAATTCGAAGTCAGGAATTTGGGCGGTGTCTCATTCACCCCGTGTCTCGGAAAAGACGTTAAGCCGTCGGTGTTCGGTAGTGTCGGTTTTCCGAATCAATGGAATACGAGAAATAAAATGTTAGGGAATAAAGAGTGTAGCTGTGTTTAGCGCACACACTCGTGTGTACCACACTATAATCCTGTCTTGTGCAGATGGTCGACGTGACCGAAATTCGGTTAAAAGGACATTATTAACTATTTCAAGTCTAAATAGTCTAAAATGCTTATATTATGAGTGGTTCACGACAGTATTCGGATAGTAGATTCGAACACAGTAATTTGTAGGATCGCATGAATAGGTTTCAAGAGTCCGTAGTGTGTAGTCACCTAATATCTGGTAGATTTTTTACGTGGTAGAACCATGCTGCAGCTATATTGTGGTTACAGCATGAATGGGTCGACTCGACGCTCACAGAATACCAGCGTAAAATAACAGCTTAATGCTGTTGTGTTTTGTATGGTGAGTGTGGAGAACCGGGAACCCTTTTTACTGTAACGGAGACATTCCATCTCAGTCCTCAGCGGTGACAACGCATCTGCGTTTTGATACTTAATTGAAGATAAAAATGTAAATGTTTATGGGCCACAGCATCCACTAGCCATCAAGTGGACGCCGTTTATCACTTTTAGTCCATAAAAAAAGATTGTTAGCTCATTTGCTGTTTTTCACGGCTGCCACAGAAGCGGGATAATGTTTCTCGTAGTGTATGTATGTATGGACGTCTATTTCTTTGGCACATTGTAGTCTGACTTGATGGATATTTTTGGGTGGATATGTCGTAAGATTAGTCTTAATTATGGGAGTGACTAGGTTAAAAAAAATCTCTTTTCGGTAAATTTTTTATTCCAGTCGGGTTGTTTTAGTTACTATTTAACTATTGACCTTGTTAATAATATAAAAAAGGTCTTTTATAGTATGACAACTTATTATATAAGGTTGACTGACAGTGTAGGTAAGCCGTCGGCCCATTGTTACCTTAGTTACGAATTTGTTATGACTGTATACTGAATTAAAATTGAGTAAATCAATTGATTTTAAGTATCTTCATTATAAGTTATAACTATTTTTTTTTTGTTGGGAAATCCTCATGGATACCATTCGTTGTGGGGGCAACGAGAAGGTTTTGCCGGACACCTACTGGCTAAAACCCCACGGTGGTCACCATCAGCGTATGTGAGGGGTCCCAGGATCCCCGTTCGGAACGCAACCGGAGCCCCTCCATCGCTTTGCTACACTAATAGTACGTCCCGGAGTCAATACTTGCTGCCCCCAGCACCCTCGCAGTGCTGGGGGCAGCAAGTATTGCCCCCGGGGCGGCAAGTATTACAAGTATAGCAAGTATTTAAACAAAATCTGCTCTTCGACTCTTCCCCATTTATCCTATTTTCCATTCCCATTTATCCAATCCTGTGCATCATTTACTGATAGTTTGTAGTGCTCGCATATCCGTAAGAATATACTGGACATAATTATTAAACTTTCCGCGAGATCTCTTTCCTTGTATATGCTCATTCGGTCATTTGTGCTTGTCGGTCTCGAAGTCAAAAAGTAAAATCATGTACAAAATAAAACACACCTTGAACTGTTTAAAGCTCATTTATTTTTAAGGTTGACGGTGGTTGCCCAAAAAATAGCTTATAAGAAAAATTACTCATACTCACTTCATACATAATGAAACTGATCGTAACGCAAAATGGAACGCTTCTTGAATATCTGAATCGGACATAAAAGTAAATTGACGTAGGTTGTCGATCTTCCAAACTACGGCAAAATTATTATTGAAAAAAGCTTCGACCTACTTTTAAAATATATAAACTCGTGAGTTTACACCTCGTTTCAATACTATGTGATGCTATACTGAATTTAAAAATACTTTACGACTTCTGAATTAAAATTAAAAAGTAGTTACATATCTCATATTCAATTTTTTATGTGGTAGAGCCACCTTGTAGGATAGTACATGCCTGCAAAAGGCATGAGTGGTCACATCGGGGCATCATCGTTCATCACAATAACACTTTGAAATAGAGTGTAGGGCTCTGTGTTTCGTATAGTGAGCGACGGAAACCGGAGTCTATCATGTAGTATATTTTTTGTTTTGGTTCATCACCGAGCATAAACGTAGGTATCTATGGGCCGAACATATCCACCTACCATTAGTTGTGTGCTTGTTTGTCTCCTTTACTTGTATAAAAATCGAAAGATCCATTCCAGTACACTTTCATACAATAATCAGTATTTGCACCTAAAAAATTAGCGCGCAGACCTCTCTAATTTGTTCCAATAAAGCTTTTATATCGGACCGCGAGCAATGAAGGAAATAACTACTTTCCTTTTAAAATGCCAACTTTATAAACGTTAAAGTTGCAGATCGTCCATTCAAAACTCCACCGTATTTCATACGAGAGATGGTTCAATAAAATGGACTGACGATCAAGCTACGATGTTATTAAATTATTTCTATATTAAATTATTTGTCTCCTAAATGCGATAACATTAAGGCTTATAATTGAAGTGGCTATTTAACTCTCTTATCGGAGACAAACGATAACTACTGACGGGTATTGAGGCTACCTGTCAGACTGCGGATTACTATGTCATTCGCGCAGCGGCCGTCAGCGCAGGCGCACACTTTTTTTCTAACCGGTCTTTTTATTACACCGCTGTGGCTGTACTGGAATTCGGGGTCGCATTGTTTACTTTCGTTTTGTTCGATAAACAATAGGCAATAAAGTACCCATCAGTTAAGTTATTGTTAAGCAGTGAAACAATCCTGTTAAATGAAATAACTGTGATAGTGAACATTCCGAGAAAACAGAATGCGGCGCGTTAAAATGAATTTGGATCCAGATCTGGGCGATTTGGAGGAGATGCTCGCTCACGTGCAAACGCAGCTGGAGCACGAGATTGATCTCGAAAAGGAGTCCAAGATGCCTTCAGTGGTAAACGTTCAAGAATCGCCAAAGGCGAAGAGGACTCCGTCGTTTAATAAGGCCGATACGTACGAGATACGTCGGCAAGCGCCGAGGCCTCCATTGATGAGGGTGAACAGTGACATAAATTCCGGCAGCAAGTCCCTCAATGGTGAAACCGGAAGTCAGTACAACGTCGATCTCAACCATAACGAAAAGCTACGCGGATCTCAAACCAGTCTCAAGTCTGACGATGCGGTGTCACAGATCTCCTTCCAGTCTTTTCGTTCTGAGCCTGTTCAGAGGCTCTCTATGCTCAGTCTGCCTGATAAGCGAGGTTCGTCTGCTTCTCTCAACGGGAAGGGGAGAACGGCGACCTTACCGAGAGGCTACGGTTCAACCAAGGACAAGAGTTGGGAAGACTACTGGGCGCAGTAAGTTTCACTTGTCACGTGTTAATTTTTTTTTTACATTTCTTTATTTAAAAGTACCGTTATGTTAGTCTTTACTAACAATGCAAGGCATTATGAGGGGAACTTTTTGAATTTTGATTTAATCTAAGTAGTTACAATTTTCTTTTCTTAAAGCGTTAGTCGTTTAGCTATTTCTAGCCCGTAATTTGGTTACGTTGACCGTGTCGTGATTGATGTAAGAATATCCACCACGCTATATAATACTGTGTGTGTTGTAAGAGGTGACAGAGGAAAACAAACCGGGAGAAAGGCAGCAGTGTCTTTCTAATATCAAGTAGAAATAAAAAACTGCGGTTGACAACCCGCCTACCTCACATGGCAAAATAGTTAAAAGTTACAGCAATTGTATGAGAGGGTTTTAGGGCAAGGAAGAGCCCGCCGCGCTGCCGCAATGCGTGTTGGCGAACTTTGCATGACTTCGAAATATTTTTTTATTTTTTTATTTCTCAGACATGCAGATTTCCTCACGATGTTCTCCTTCACCGCAATTGCAAATAACAATTTTATTGGTGTCGCGGGGGATCGACCCCACAGGTTATTCGCGTACTGTGTGATTTGCGCGAAGTGCCAACAGTCTGAGCTAATCGTGGCAACTATGGCAAATATTTCTAATCTATGTGTAGGGTATGTGTTCAGCTGTGGCCTTTTATAGGGCTGTAACGGTAGCGGTAATTTAGTTAGGTTGTTTTAATAGTATAAGGGTAACAAACGAGCACACAGTCCACCTGATGATAACTTAGGATGGTAAGTGGTTGCTGTGGCCCATAGACATCTACATCTATTCTCGATTAAGAGTCAAAATGCGGATGCATTGTCACCCGTGAGGACTAAGATGGAATGACTCGTTTCCAGTAAAAATGGTAGGTGACGCTATCGTCTCTTTATGGTAATACAATACAATAACATTTATAGTAACATAATAAGCATTAAGTACATTTTAATGAATAACAAGAAATGCGGATTGTTGCAACAATAATAACTAATGGGTTTGAATGACGCACACAAATATTAAAATCCCTAGTAATAACATGATTCAGGTAACACGTATAGTATTTTATTGGAATTTCTTTAGCAATATTCTTGGAAATTACGCTGTAGTACCAAGACACCTGGCTAAATTAAATCCGAAATTTTAAAACAAAACACTTCGCCTTCCATGTGCCGTAGAATTAAGTTAAAAGAATAATGCTTATATAAGTACGGGATAATGCTGGCGATTTTTCTTCATTTCAAGGTTGTATGTAAGTATTGTAGGCTAAAACATCATTCGCTATCAGTCCCTTTCCGTCTCGGCTTTTCTTATCGTTACAATCTATAAAGTATACGTGGTAGAGCCACGCTGCCGCTATACTATGGTTGTAGCACGAATGGTCGGTTCAACTGGGGAAGGACCACGCTCTCACGGAATAGAGTAAAACAACAGCTTATTAATGCTACTGTGTTTCGTATGGTGAGTTTAGAGAACCGGAGCCTCCTTTTACTGGAATCGAGGCATTCAATTTTAGTCCTCAGGGGTGACAACGCATGTGCATTTTAATTCTTAATCGAGGTTAAATGTAGGTGTCGATGGGCCACAGCATCCACTTACCATCAAATGGACTGTGTGCTCGTTTGTGACCCTTATTCTATTAATTCCACTGCTAAACATAGACCTTCCCGATAGAGTATCTTATAGGGCCGTAAATGATACGCTTGGAAAGAGCTTGCAATAGCATTTTTTTATTTTTAACTTAGAAGGAAGTCTCTGCTGCCCATCTCCTGGTTGGTTTCCCTCTGTCGCCTCTTAAGACATCCACGGGACGATATGAGGTAGTGAATATTCTTGCATCTACACTACACGGTTTTTATTATTAAAGTAGAATTGGCTATCGATGTGCCAAACGTCTCGCACCTTTGTTTCCCATTTCGTTACGTGTGTGTGATAGGAGATAACAATAAGAAATATCACAGGTTCCTATGTTCCTCCAGTCTACGCATATTTCAGGTGCTACACTTGTTTTCGTCGAATTCAATTTGGATAGATCCATAAATGAGATACATTCATCTAATATTTTATTATTTAATATATTTCAAAGCCTATCTATCACAGATGAAATATATATTTTATATAGACCTCTCGGAATCAATTGTTTTCGTACAACCCACACGTGTTTCGCATCTTTCAATGAAGCACAGATTATGCACACGATAGAGAGTTGTTTCGTGTACCTATATAAATTTAATACTTTAGACTTATTTTAGTAAACTTGTTCTCAAATCGAGAAACTAACGCCCAATCACAAACTATTTTATATCCTGCGTATATATTATGCAAATAAATATTAACTTCTCTGCAATAATTTTGTGGCAAAATAACTAAAAACTTATAAGCCGTTCTATATAAGTACTTAGGAATTTGACTTAAAATATTAATAAATGTTTAGCTGATTATTTACGTTAATAGTTTTTGAGAATATGCATAGTAACCACTATAGATACTTGTTACCTATCTATATAAATAACTTATTATTTCTAATTTCGAATACAATCAATTTATGTATTTTTTCTTAAGAATTGTTAACAGCAAGAAATACATGACTAAAAAATATTTAATAAACAGCCGTAACTTTAAATCCAATGATATTATAAATAAATAGAGGTTTAAACCAGCACAAACAAATAGGAACGGATAGAAGATAGAAGTTAATAACATTTGCCTCAGGGATAGTATTACTCTGTATCGTCGTTAGTATGTGGCAGGAACCAGAGTTTGCGCAAAAAGCCGCGGTAAACTAACTAAACTGTAGGCGGATATTGTCCAAAGTTGAGTTAGATTAATTTATATTGTTTACCTCGAAGTGAAACTTTCCAGGCTAATTATGGCAGCCTATTGTTTGCTATTCGTGTCTCTATTTTGGTATTAGCTTGAGAAAGTGCGGCTTTCTTTAAAAAGTTACTCGTCCTGGTTTGGATTGTACCAAAAATAAAATTAAAGTGTCCGTTTATGTTTATAATGTTAAAATAGCAGCTGTTTACTAAATGCATAATGTGAATATATACGCTACTTATGACGAAAAAACAAAGTCTGTCTATCTGTTTGTTCCGGCTAATCTCCGAAATAACTGAATCGATTTTGACGTGACTTTCACTGGCAGATAGCTGATGTTATATGGAGTAAGTCACTCAGTAAGTTACTTTTGTTTTGGAAAAAAATCGGGTTCCACGCGAAAGATGTTAAAACCCATTAAATCCAATCGTAATAAATTCTACGTGGATAAAGTCGCCGGGGACAGCTAGTGGAACATAAAATGACCAATGTTTGTTCTATGCGCATACGAAAATAACTGTTACACTTATATTTCGCTTCACATGGCATGCTATGTTTAACAGATAGGGACAGAAAACACATTTCATCATCATCATTACAGTCCATCATAAGTTCACTGCTACATTGGCGTACATTGGCATCTCCCAAGTAATACCACAAAACGCGGCCCTGAGCCACCTGCATCCATCGACTTCGCACATACCTGCTACCACTTTATCACGTCGTCATTCCATATAGTGTGGTGCCGCTATACACTTTGGTTATTGGAACGAGGCTTAATCTCAAGATCCCTACGCCTCCAATAGCTGTCGGTTTATTGAGCTATATGGCCCATTTCCACTTTAATATTAATCGATTTCGAAAAGGAGGACAGACTCAATTCGACTGTATGTTTTTTATGTATTTACTGCAGAACTTTTTTCTGGGTGGACCGATTTTGGTGATTCTTTTTTTATTTGAAAGCTGGTGCTTCTCGTGTCATGTTCAAATTTGATCAAGATCAGACCAGTAGTTACACAAATTTAAAAAAATTCGGTCCAATTGAGTACCCTCCTTCTTTTTGAGGTCGGTTAAAAAACGTATTAATAATAAAATCATCCTAGTGTATAATTATAGGTGTAGAGATTTATTACAATTAAAGCGATTCCACCAACGTATTTGTACAAACAGAAAATACACACATTTCTCCTTAATATTTATTCGTACGGAAGTCCGATAAGATTACCTCATTTCGCTAAAAGTTGACAGGTTTTTTTATATGTAACTATGTTATCGTGAAACTTTAGCTAATTACACGTAAAGTACGTGAGCTTCTATTACAGTTGACAAGTGAAACATTTTCTTGGAGTTGTTGTTTTTGCTTTGGATCATACGAGATAATAAATACCTCTATAAAAAGAGCACACCAATTCCCAATTCGGCCTGTGTTAATCGATCGTTTGTTCCGATCCATGTAGATCGAGAACAATTAGTAAGGTAATCGACTTAAAACGATTCGATAGTTTCGATTATTTGATCGTCGGTCGTGCATACTCCTTTACAATATTTAACATTTATTATTATAATAAAATTTAATTTTTAGTTCACATTGTTAACCCACTTTAGTAAAATAATCATAATGTTATTAAAGTGTGTCAATGTAAGAAATATGTACGTTGAATATTTATTGAATAATTAGAGTAATAATATAGTTTATTCAAAGCATAGCAACACACACTCGCATACTTACGTACGCACTCACACGTGCGCGCACACACACACACACACACACACACACACACACACGCGCTATGTTATTTTAGTTTATATGACTCTTTGTTCATTGTATTGTTGATCGAAGATATGACTATATTCAAGTAGATATACGCAGGCATTTCTCCATGGTAAAAAGGTAGTACGTACCTAGTACTGGTAGTGGTTCACGGCAGTAGTTGATTATCGGTTTCGAACCAACGACTTAATAGTTTTGGCAGTTTGTATCTAAATCATTAGGCTACTGTCACAACCTTGCGCTACTTAACTTTCGTAGATCGTCAGCACTTTTGCTGTCAAGGTATCTCCGTTTTTTAACTTACGACACCCACACGATGAAAACACCCACATGGCGAAATTTAAAGAAGCTAGAAATAATTGCTTTAAAAGTTTCTTATCTGAAACTCTCTTGTTTTAAAGCTTCTTGTGCTTCACGATTACGTAACGTGTTTTCATCGTATCTCCAGACATGTGATAGTGGACAGATCCATCTCGTGTCGCTTATCTATAAAACAATCTTGTCATAGAAAAATACTTCAAATTGGCCTTCATTTTAACATAACGACACACGGCGTTATCGAACAGATTGTGACACTTACGTGTGGGGTGGCCATGCCTACCGTTTTTATAGACACGTTAGAAACATATTCCAGTAAGTAATAAGTAAGTGTTATACTGAATAACACATTACTATTGTACTAACTATACTAATTATACATAAAAATTAATAGCGACAGTAGATTAGAAGTTAACAAAAAGGATGTGGACCGCAAACTCAGATCGTTTTTTTTTAAGTTTATTATAAGCCAGTGCGTGACCACAATCCCACCTGGTGGTAAGTGGTGATGAAGCCCTAGATGTCAAAGCCCACTTTCTTAGCGTAATAGTCTTAGTGTTGCTTAGCGTTACCGAAAGGCGTATTCACTTTTCCATGAAGACGCCACGTTTTCATACGTGGTAGAGCCATGCTGCAGTTATATTAGAAGTATAGTTGTATCACGAATGGGTCGGCTCGACCGGGGAGGGACCACGCTCTCACAGAATACCAGCGTTACACAGTAGCTTTTAATGCTGCTGTGCTTCGTATGGTGAGTGTAGGGAACCGGAGACCTTTTTTACTGGAAACGAGGCATTCCATCCTGGTTCTCACGGGTGACAGTAATCGTGGATAGATGTAGATGTCTATGGGCCACAGCAACCACTAACCATCAGATGGACTGTGTGCTCGTTTGTCACCCTATCTTATAAAAAAAAGTTTCATGTTTTAACTGAACTGTTTCAATAAGGAAGTCCAGGATCGTCAAATATAAAACTGTGAAGTTTGAAAGCAAATGTCAAATTCCCTTAAACTTTACACTTCAGAAGTAAACGCTTCTTTTAATCCGAGACTACTAATTAACCACGTTATTTAAGATCGGAAATGTGCTGGGCTCCTGATGGTAAGTGACTGCTATAAGAGTCGTATTGCAATAAACTATAACTGCAGCAAGAACGGGCCGGCTCGACTGGCGAAACATTAAACCAGCGTAAAACAGCATGAAATAGCAGCGTTATTTCACGCTGGATGCGCGCCGTACGGTAAGTGACGAAAACCGAAAACCGGTTTTACTGACGACATCTGCATTTTTTTAAATCCAATTGACATTCAACATCATATATTATTAATATATATTGTATATATTCGCCTCGACCTAACCCATTTGTGAAAACTTTTAATTGGCTTAGTCTGTGACTAGCACATGGTGCACATACCACACAGTGTTAATAAATAGCTGTTAGTTTTCCTGTTTATAATAAATATATAATATAACAAACATAATAATGTCCTCCAGATCGAATTTCGATCACGGCGGCTTGCCTGAACGGAGATAAGCCATCGACGCAGGACAGGATTATATTGCCCAAGTGTATGCGCAAGCATAGGTTGAACTCTCTATTCCATCACTCTCATAATTCGATGGGACGGTAAACCGACACGATCGGAGAGAGATCAGGCGCAGGACCAACGGCTTTACGTGCCTTCCAAGGCACGTGAGACACCGCCAACTTCCTGACTCTGCTGCTGCGAATTTCTTGACGGAAAAACTCAATAATTATTTTTTTAGCCCAACCCGGGATTCGAACACAGGACCTCATGATCAGCAGTCTCACTACTACATCCACTAGACCAACGAGGCAGTCAATAAATATAATAAACATATAATATGATAAAAAAAATGATTTTTAATCGAGAATATATGTGCGTGTTTGGTCATTCGCTTATAATCGGGTAGATCGCGTACTCGTTTATCATCCCACTTCTTAAAATAATCTGAATAGCACAAAGATTACAGATGCGTTATTACCTCTGTAGACTAAGGTGCAACGCCGCGCAGATTCTATTATAGCTTCCGCGGCAAAAATAGGTAGGCGGAAAGTACTTACCCATATAGATTTCTACACCTACATGGTTACGGTAACCCATCTACATATTATATTGTATTTCGCGTTACGGTCTGAGATATTAATCATCATCCATAAACAACCGTCTAAGACCATAAAATCTGAATGGAATTCAAACACACAACCCCCTATTAAAAGCCCTTAATAAAATATTTTTATTTACTAGACGTAAAAATTTAAGTGTCATTTCCAACGAAATTTTTTTTAAATTTCCGTTTTAAAATGAGGTTGGATCGAAGAAGAAGAGAAACTATAGGTCATACAGACAACGTCCTCTTTTTTGTATTGTTTTTATATAGCCAGTAACTTAATGCATTTCTCATCGATACCTGTTATTATTTAACGGTCTGCGCGTTATGAAATCGAACCTGCAATCATTGTTCTTATGCAAATTGGCCAATGTAACAACACTCACTTTCGAAGCTCCGACTGGTTTAAGATCTGCTGCGCCGTAGGTGACGTTCGCTTATTATCACCGGCTATATCTATAAAGTTGTTAAGCTTTGAAATAAAATAATAATATAAGAATTTTAAAAAACTTAAACAACACGCGTTGATCATAGCTGTGATTATGATTCTGATAATTATTTTATTTTATCCCAGTGATTTTGATCAGGATACTTGCATAAAGTAAATGAATGATTGTATAGTGCAATTATGCAAATTTTCAAGTCAATCGGCCATCTACAAGTTGGTGAAAACATACGATAAAAATATAGAATCGAGTGGCAGGAGAGGAAGAGGGGAGTGTCCCTTACACCCCGACACCACTGCCATGAATAGGTAATACACGGTTCTTGAGATAAATTAAAAACAAAATCATATAGACATATCATATTTAGAAAACTTCGAAATGATAAGATTTATCTTTTTCCGGCAGGAGGGGTGAGCGAGGGTGTCCCCGTATCACATCTGTAAGGATTTCTGGGTGCTCAAGTATTTCTGGGCGGTAAAAACTAGTAAAAGCACGGTGTTAAATAGAAAATAAGTTGGTTTATGTACACATACCTCTCCCATTTTCAACGAAATTTTATTTTGATTTAAAAATACCATACATAATTCCCATAAAATATCTTGGTGATCGTCCAAGGTGAATACGATCAATAGAATAGAATAGAATATTTTTTATTCAATATAGATTACATGTACTTCTTATTGAATGTTATTTTTTTACTTTACCGCTGGTTCGGATAGAACCTCTGTCCTGGGAAGAACCAGCAAGAAACCCAGCGGGACTTTTTTTTAAAAATAAAATTTTACAATGTGAATGGTTACAAAATATTTACAAAATTAATTGTAGAAACAGCTTGGAAGCGACCACCTCATTCCCAGGGTCTATTATCAACCATGTATTCGTTTATACTATTATAATAACCCTTTTTATACAGTTTTTGTTTAATAAATATTTAAACTTGGTAATAGAAAGACCTTTTACATATGCTATCTGGGACTTTGTTGCAATAGCGTATACATTGCCGGTTTGAAGTGATGTGTGCAGAGATCTTCAATAAACAACTCACTTTCTATAAAAGTTTATTGTAAGCAGAGCAGTTCTCACAGTTAAATAGTTCACATATACAATAGTCTTCATAATGTAGCACAAAGCATAGCACAGAAATTTAATAGATTAACAACATAAAATATTACATATTTTATAAACAGACAGAATTGACAAAACAAAACAATAATATAAAATAAGATGTTAGCTGCCTTAGTTTATTTTTCTTTTTCAAATGCGTGAGGCCACAAGTTCAATCCTCAAAAATAAACGGGAAAAATGATATGTGGTAGATCTTCACAGCAGCTAATATTGTGGCTGGGTCACGAATAGATTGGCTGGACAAGTGATGGACCACGTTCTCACAAAATACCAGCGTGCAACAGCGGATTAATATTACCTTGCTTCGTACCGTATGGTGAGTGTAGGTAACGAGGCATTGTACGCATTATATGTAGGCGGCAAAACTCCCGATACCATTCCACACCATCTGGATGCTTGACGGGTCACCGCTGTACGTTTCACTAGGAGTATTTTTCTCGTACGATCTCTATGTGGAATTATTTACCACCGGCGATTTTTTGGACCGATACAACTTAGGGACCTTCAATAAAAGAGCTACCTCCTTTTTAAAAGGTCGGCAACTCCCCTGCATTTCCCCTGGTGCTGCAGTTGTTCATGGGCTCACTCATGGTTCACTTAGGTGATCCGTATGCTCGTTTGCCGCCTCTCCTACAAAAAAATATATCTTAGTCCTCAGGAATGGCAACGTATTCCTAATTCAGGAAGCATCCACTTACTATCGAATAACCCTTATAAAAAATGGATGAGATTGAGCTTTCTAACCAAAAATGAAACTCGATATAAAGTTTTTATATTTCTACGTCAGTTCTGCAGCACTTGGTGACGCAAGAGAGTCCTCTGCCTACACCTTTTAACCTAATTTCGGTAGTTGTCTCGTATGTTTCTAACAATGGCTACAAGGGTTGTCAACTGTTTTTTCTTCAAAATATTACCAAAGGGTTCCCAAAAGTGTACGCCGCGTCGCCGTGGTACGTCTTAGTTAGCAAATAGTGGCTTCATGAGGCATTCCTGTTTACCGTTCTCCGGGAATTAAACTTAGGTATTCGCAGGTATAAAATCTACAATACAAATCCCGCGCGTTGCATACGTCACACACTCGTCAATTTACGCTCTATAACGGGTCGAAAATTCAACTTTAAGTTCAAAAGCTCTAAGAATTCTGTTGTAATTTTTGTATGTATCTATCTAGATAGTATCTGTTACGGCCCAGAGTTGTCCAGGGGTAGGTCGACTGGATTGGGGCCTATAGCAAACCAGCTCGACGAGCAACTAAGGGACGAGCCCAAAGTCTTATGGAGAATTCTTATAAATATGCCTGGCTATTATCTCAAACAAAAAGGGGGACTTACCTAGTTCAGGAGTAGGGTATACCACCAGGCGTCGTCAGCGTGGTGTGAAGGTAGTGTGAGTGTGTA
>DWHP01000497.1:0-19659 GCA_018247895.1 Parnassius honrathi
AACAAGCGAAGTTAAATTAATCACTCAATCTCACACAAAGGCCTCGTAGTTACGTATATTAACGACAATAAGCTAACTAGATATCGGCCATTAAGCGCTTAACTAATTTAAGTTCTCGACGCGACGGGCCCGGGTGCCGTTTCAATCCGGGCGACGCTCAAAAGGCTCCAGCCTCGCTTGCAGCAAGCCGACGCGGGCGACTCTCTCCCCGCGCTCCCGCTATCAAACCGGTTCCCCGCTCAAAATCGAGCGTAAACAACTTTTATAGAGATTAGAATATGAGTGTTATTAATACTCGACTAATAATCAAATTTAAAGTTTCAGAACAATCAAAATGCCTTTTTGTCGGTGATGGTGTTTCCAGTATTTGCCACTCCCACACGATTACTCAGTGACTCTTTTTTTTTCAAAAAAGTCCTTATAATGGTGCAGCATGCCGCAGCCTATAGACGCCTTCATATATGTTCGATTAAAAATCAAAATGTAGATGCGCATATGTATCAATAAAAAGGTCTCCGATTCTCTAAACTTACCATACAAAACGTAGCAGCATTAAGGTGCTATTTTACGCTGGTATTTATTCACCTGTTGAGCCGACCCACTCATTCGTGCTATGACTTTTGAGCTACAACGTGGCTCTGCCATGTAAAAAGTTGTGTCTTTTTGTTGTTGTGAGACATTAGTTACTTTAAAATTCCTTATTAAAATCAGTAGAATTATCTTAAGTTACGTACAAGAAATATGAAAGCTTTAAGTTTTGAGACGGTGTAATCAAACTGTCTCTTGAATAATTCCATCATTTGAATTAAAATCAACTTCCGTCCCTTGGCGTAGTTGAATTTATCTATAATAAATAAATAAAAATCAAATCATAAACGTGACCAATACCGTAGATATATTGATTTTTAATTTGCGTGATTTTTTGGAAATTAGTGATGAAGAACCTTTAGCATGAAGAAACTAAACATTACTACTTGTATTTTATGTTTTGTTACTAGCCCCAGACAACCGTGTAGTGTTTTTATATTCCTTGGTAGTGGCGTGAACATCTACCACCCTGTACCGTCCCGCAGGTGCAGTGAGAGGCGTCAAAGGGAGAATGAAACAGGAGATTGGCAGCAGACTCTTCTTGACAACACCTCATAATCATAAAAATCTGCGGCTGCCATCCCGCTATGAAGTAATATTTGAGAAAGGGTTTGGCAGTGGAATTTTAACAGGCTTTAATGAATTAATTAATTATCAAAACAATTTACAAAAGTGCAATGCTCAAAGTTTTGCTTTTGAGTAACTGACACAGCCCAGTGAATCAACGAACTGGAATGGTAATAGGCCGACGATATCTATTTATTTATTCATTCATTTTAGGAAGGCTCACAGACTAATACCTTAGTAGAGTAACAAAATGTTGATAAGAATCGCCAAATACAAGCCTTCACATATTACTTTCACGCAACTTTATACAAATTTAAAATACTCTAGGGAATACTTTGACTATTCACAAAAACATTAACAATAAAATGCAAAAACCTTAATAAGAAAAAAAAACACGTTGTTTAACTTGCCGTGAGACCAAGGAACTTGCAACTTGAGTCATGCTAGTCGCAGCTGTGAGTGAAAAATCGCTTAATAAACCGACAACAGATAGAGTATCTAAATAACTCCGCAAGTTTGTCTTGCAATATAATATATTGTCTACTGACCTTTCTATAAAAGCTTGACACGTAACGTTTTTAAAGATTATAGGGTTATATTTCTGCCACCAAAATCAAATTCAAAGCATTTCTATATTACGGTCTAAAGATGGGAGAGATAGCATAATTACAAGCTGTGGTGACTTTGCATCTTACTCTCCAGAAGTTAGAACGCATCTCTTTACATTACAAATATGCACACTGTAGTGCTAGCCGACATATGAAAGGCTTCGAAGGCGGACATTAGCGGTAAATCCTTCCTTTAGCCACTTACGTTAAGCTAGCAATATGAGCTTTCCCTTCCAGGTCTTCACGATGGAGGTGATTTGTGTGATGTACAATTTGGTACCTAAAAAGATTATTCTTACATACCGGGGTTTGCTATATCTTCTTCACGATCACTAAAAGATTCAGTTGCAACGTCCGAACACAATCTAAAAGGATATTAAGAAATTTATCTTAGTGCTCTCGTTTTCTTTTTATGAGTATTTTATTTGAATTTTCATCGTGGTGTGTATTCAGAAGATATCGCAAGACACCTAATATCCAATTAAGGTTTGCTTTGAAATATTTATTATTAACATTTGAAGATATTTAAGCGTCTTACTTACTTTTTTTTAGCATAGGGTGACAAACGAACGCACAGTACACCTAATGGTAAGTGGATGCTATGGCCCATAGACAGCTACATCTATCCTCGATTAAGAATCAAAATGCAGACGCGTTGCCATCTCTGAGGACTAAGATGGAATGCCTCATTTCCAGTAAAAAGGGTCTCCGGTTCTCTACACTCACCATACTAAACACAACATCATTAAGCGGCTATTTGACGCTGGTATTCTGTGAGGGCGTCGTCCTCCCCTGGTCGAGCCGACCTATTCGTGCTGCAACCATAATATAGCTGCAGTGCGGCTCCACCACGTACTAACTACACGTTAATTTATTATTTTTTTATAAAAAATATAACTTTCCACTAGTTGTATTCTTTTTCTACGTACCCGGACTGCCCGGAGGTCCGTGTGGATAAATCTTATCTATCGCTGCCTATTATAGAAAGCCACTATACCTATATCCTGGTAGACTTCTTTTCTATCTTGGAGTCCGTTTGGGTAGATACTCCGTCTTATTTTCTGCCGTCGAATAGCAATGCTTGCACAACTATGTACTCTTACTTTTTTTTATAGGGTAGGGTGACAAACGAGCACACAGTCCACCTGATGGTAAGTGATTTCTGTGGCCCGTAGACATCTACACCTATCCTCGATTACGAATCAAAATGCAGATGCGTTGTCACCCGTGAGGACTAAGATGGAATGCCTCGTTTCCAGTAAAAAAGGTGTCCCGGTTTTCCACACTCACCATACGAAACACAGCAGCATTAAGCTGCTATTTTGCGCTGGTATTCTACGAGAGCGTGGTCCTTCTCCGGTCGAGCCGACCGATTCGTGCTACAACTATACTACTAATATAACTGCAGTATGGCTCTACCACGTTCACCATTCAACTGGTCAGAAGCGTATAAACAGCCAGTATAACAACACGCTGTGAGACATTCTATCTTAGTCCTCAGAGGTGACAATGCAGCTTTATTTATTAGAGGTTGACTGCAGGTGTTGTGGCTTCGGAACAGTCCCGATATCATATCCTTTTCCTAAGTATTTTCTACTCGCTTGTGGCGTACGCATAAACCGTGTTCGTTACCGCTCGTTTAAAGATACTCCATAAATAAAGTTGTTAGACTATCGCGCAATTGCTCGTGTCCACATAAAGTGTAGTGTCTATGTATATACTGGAACTTCATCATAAATATTTAAACCTCACCATAACCACGTGGAGTGCTTCAGTCTTGTGAGTATCCTTGCCTTATCTTCCACGTTCTAAAGCTATTTTCGTTTACTTCCCGGTTGAGATCATCGGATGGGTCAGCCCTTGGTCTGGTTGTTCTATGGCTTCCAAATAGCATCCACGAAACACTATGCAAAATATTCAAGCCGTAACAGCAGGTGTCCATGAGACCTTAGAAACCTCCTACCATCAGGTGGACTATAAGTTCGTTTGTCACTTTATTTATTTTATTAAATATGGTACTAATAGTTACGAATAATTGTTAAAAAATTTGCGACAAATATATTAAACTTACTCCATAAAAGCTTCCTCAAGTGACACAGCGCCGACTCCCATTGATTCAATACCTAGCGGTATTTTGTTGTATTCAAGATTATTGAAGAGATTCGTCATATCGGCGCCGGGTGGTAGGTCAAAAACGAGAGTCCGTAAGGTCTTGCTTTTCAAAATGGCGTCGGGTGACGCCCTTCGCATTGAGCTCGTTATTTTGTCCACATCGGGTGGAAGAGCGGTTGTTATAGACACTCGGAAACCAGAACCTGAGGAGAATCGGCAAGTTTAACGAACAAGTATGTTTTTCGAACAAGTAAATGTCACATACGCTTAGACTTAGCCCTTACTCGGTTGCCACGTTAGCGCGACGCGTTTTGTTTCTGCGGTGAACGGAAAAATAACAATACGGAACGAACGGGAGGTGCCACGTTGGCGTCTGGCGTGCGCGTTCAAGTGACCGCGACCAGCGGAGAACAGCATAGTACGTATTCGCGCGTCTTGGGTATTAAACAAATCGTGTTGATCTGTTTATAAGCGAAATAACGTCTCGATCTGCAATGTGGCCCAGTAAGCATAATATTTTATTTCCCAAAACTTTTGTGGGTATTGACGTATTTCATCATACAGTCTACGACATTCACCAAACTGATGCCTGTTTTTGTTTAAATCATGAGCTCCCATTTTAATTTGCATTATATACTTTGAGAAAAAACTACCCCCTTCTAGACACGAAGTGCCAATAAAGAAAACATAATTTTTATCCCGTGCAAAAATAGTCCCGCTATTAACTACAGAAACCACATACAACGTGGCGCACTACAGCGGCAAGGCGCATCGACTTCACTCCTTCCGCCTCCGCACGTCTCCTCCACTCCCCGTAGTCGCTCCAGCGTGCCCAACGCCTTAGAGGTTACAGACAATACGTGTGTAGTCTATTTTGCTTAAATTTGGTTTCTGATGTCCATAGGCTACAGTAGCAGCTGGACTATAGGTTAGTAATTACGTCCTCCAAACCAAACTTCGATCACGGCGGCCGGTCTCAACGGAGACCAGAGGGACACGATGCTAGTGTCCGAGTGTATGCGCAAGCGCAGGTGCACTCTCTAGTCCTTCCCTCCAATAGAATCCTTCCCTACACTACCTACACTGCACTATAAACGCTTCATGACCTACATCTCACTCAAAATCACACACACAAACACACACACACAAACACACACACACACACACACACACACACACGCACGCACGCACGCACGCACACACACATACACACACTGCAATAAATATTTACAAACAAAACACTAGTAGATGTACATATATGCACTGTATTTTGTAAAATGCGTAATGGCGTGATGACTACTCTTTAAAAATAACCCTGTATAATATTATTTCCACACAGTTGTAGCGATACGTTAGAGGATTTGTTTTTTTTTTATATAAAGTAAGAACCTGTAATTGGCAGTAGAAAATGTAAATACTTACTAACTTTGTAATGTTACAAAATGCTGTTGGTTCTGTTACAATAAAAAAATGACATTTTTAAGTTTAATATTAATTTTACGCGTGAGTAAGCTATGGATGCCTGGTACTACACGGAGTATAAACAATTTTTTAATTACTAATGTTTGATAAACTAGATTAAACAAACAAATCAGGAGATAGGCAGCAATGATATTTCGGAGTTTTACGTGTGAGTAAGTTATGAACGCCTGGTACTATATGAAGTATAAACTTTTTCATTTACAAATTAAATTAAACAAACCAGGAGGAGATTGGCAGCAGTGTTTTCCCAACATCAATTACAAAATTAAAACAAAACTACGGTTGCCAACTCACTTAGTCTTGGAGGAGCCTATGTTCAGCGGTGTATTAAGGTGGTATTGAAGGAATAAATGAAAAGTAGTGGAGGGGTAAGGGAATCTATTCCCCCATATCATCGAGTAAGTCTCGTAGAGTGAAATTGAAAAAGGTGGACAGCAATATCTTCTTTTTGATGGTAAGTGAGTACTATGGCTCGGATACCTACATCTATCATCGAATAAGAGTCTAATTCAGATGGGTTGTCACCCTAAGGTCTAAGATAAAATGCCTCGTTTCCAGTATGAAGGGCCTCCGATTCTCTGCAATCACCATACGACGCAGCGTGATTATTCCCCTATTTCATGCTAATATTCTGTAATTATACCCCCGTCGATCTGACCCATTCGTGATGCACCTACGAGTATGTATAGATAGTTTAGTTACAGGTGTCTCCACCACGCATATGTAATTATTTACAACTCAATAATAATTAAAAAACTGCGGTTATCAAACCGCTTGCTAAGTCTCCAATCTCGGCACTCCACATACGCACGAATGGGTCGGTTCGATCGGGACATTACTATTTCCCTCACAGAATACAGTCTATGGGCCATCATGGGCCAGCAAAGTGACAATTATGCCGCTATTTCATGCTGGTGCATTGTTTATTCAGGTTTTTTTAAATAGAGTAAGGGTGACAGTGAGCATATAGTTCAACTGATGGTAAGTGGATGTTGTGGCCCATAGACATCTACATTTATCTTTAATTAAGAAAAATGCAGATGCGTCATCATCCCTGAGGACTAAGATTGAATGCCTTGTTTCCAGTAAAAGTGTTCTCTGGTTCTCTACACTCTCCATACGAAACACAGAAGCATTAAGCTGTTATTTTACATTAGTATTCTGTAAGAGCGTGGTGCTTCCCGGGTCGAACCGAATGTAATAATAATAATAATATGTAATATATTGTGTACTACCTACCCAAGTCTTTATTGGTACCGACTTCATATCCATTTCTGCTACCAGACAGGAGTTCATTCTTTGCGGTATACCTGTTTATTGGGCTATAGAACCAGTATAATTGGGTCATTTGATTGCCTCGTTGGCTTATTGTTTGTCGACTGCCGATGACATAATAGTTTTGGTCAGTGCGTACTCTGTGTGGGGTCGAACGAATAAGTTTAAATTTTATGCCACGTCTACTGCTCTCATATTATATACCTGTAGTCCTGTATACACATTTTAAAATTACGGACACGATTTAATGGTAAAATATCTATTATTGTGCACAACTTCACTGCACGTGTACTTGACCTTGATTTTAGTTTTTCCTCAATTACCGGATCATGCTTTGTTTCGGAATTCACTGCTTTTAATATTCGTACTCAAAATTGTGTTTGCGGGAGTTGCAAAAATATTACAATCCCGTACAACCTTCGCGGATTGTAATATTTAACGACTTAAACTATCTATCCAGTCCACTGCTGAACATAGGCCCTCCCCATGGTGATGATGATGATAACAGAAAAGTTCGTAGCTTCACCTATCGCAAATGGAAAACAGTTTAAGCCTAGAACGGGGTCATACCCACTAATCTGAGAACGTAATTATTGTTGAGTGAGTGCTCTAATTTATCTAGAAGATTTTAGGATAGATCTGGGTGCCTCGTGCATAATTGATTATAGACGGTTTCGAAATCAGAACAGCTTGGTTTACAAGGACTAGAATTTTAGAGACAGCCAAGCGAAAGCAAAACACTAATAACTTTACAGCTTATTTGAACTTGAAACCCCAAACATAATGTACCTATTCATAGATGTAACAACATATGTATGTTACCATTTTATTATGAAGTCTTAAACTGGTAACAAAGTACTATTGTAAACAACAATGGAAAGGTTACTGTCACGAAGTTTAAAATACTTGCATGGCTGAGAAATGAACAGTTTAGACAATTCCTTGCCATCACGCAAATGTGAGAAGACCTGTGTAATTCGTGTTGATCTCACCAAAAGCTAATGTTGTAGATTTAAAAAAA
This sequence comes from Parnassius honrathi, assembly GCA_018247895.1. Lineage (NCBI taxonomy): Eukaryota > Metazoa > Arthropoda > Insecta > Lepidoptera > Papilionidae > Parnassius > Parnassius honrathi. Next base: position 7,654 of record DWHP01000497.1, read on the forward strand.
AAAGTAGTCCCGTAACATTAAGATTGTCACTTACATCTCAAAAGCTGTTTACGTACTTTTCATAGGGACAAACATGTAGGCCGTACAAATATTTGTTCCGTGCGGTGTTCGAACTCAGGTCACTGTAATAATGTCTAGAAATGTAATTTCTAGCGATGTTGATAACCCCCCCATCATCCATACCTAATTATCTTTACCCTATACTTTCAGTGAGCAATTCCTGTATATATTTTGTATATGTAATTTGTTTCTCGGAAAGGACTAACGATTTGTATGAAATTTGTATTTAGATGTTTTACTTTCCAAAAGACAATGTCAAACTCCCAAACAAATATTAGTTGACATTTTTTCTCTTGCGTCTACAAATGAAAAACATAGTGAAACCCTGGACATTTTTTTCTTCAGTCATACTACTACAGGAAGTCAGGAATGAAATTTATTAATGTTTGAACAAAATTCATATCAGACTAGACTGTATCATATATTGACTTGCATGCCTTAATGGGCAAATCGTATTTTTTTATTTAACTGGCTTTACGGCTCTGGGTTCTAGCCCTTCTGAGACTATCATCTCTTTCAAAGTCTTCTTTTTATATATTTTTTCTTCACAATATGCAGATGCGTCACATTGCGAAGTTTTTGAGAGATTTTGACGATAGGTCAACCCAGCGGACTGTTGATGACGACAGCTACTCAAGTTCATTAGGCGCCCAAGCGATCAAATTAACTTGAGTTTTATATAAACATCAAAGCGCATTTTTCGTCATTTTCTCTAATAGTTCACACGCGTAGATACATAATTCACAAAATTGCATTACTTTTACGAATCGAAATCCACTTCAAACCATTATTCAGGCGGCAAAATAGGAGCGATAATCCGTCGACCGCAAAGTTCCCGCAAAATCCCCATGGGCAAATCGTTACGACAACAAGAACTAGTCAAGATAATTTTTAATTATGCTTACTTAGAGTATTACAACCATAGAGAGAATTCTAAAAGAACGCATTAGTATATTAAGAAGAGTTTTGTGAAGAATTATACGTATCAAACTATGTATGGTGTATGACCTTTGCCTGCCTTAATTGGGCGACGAGGAACGGTTACAAGAACTAATCAATAAAAATTTATATTACGTATGATGATTTTTTTTCAAACTTCGAAAGGCCTACTTTACGAAAGGAAAACTTTTTTGCCATGGTCCAAAAAATAATATATAATAACTCCAATTATTTCTTTAAACGCCATTCGCTCCGGTGCCCTGGTTGGAGCGTCTGTTGATGATCGTGTAACTTCTGGACGACTTACACAATTGAAATCATATTCACAAGATATATGTTTTGTACAGACCAAGGTACATGTTGGCTATGATGGGACCTGGTAGGTGATGTTATAGTCAAGTTATTAACAAATATTAATAGACCAAAATTATTCATATTCACAATAAATGTTGGTTTAGTGCCAAAAGAAAATACAAAGTAGCACTGTGGTTAAATCATTAATACATTTTTTCATTGACTGCATCGTTGGTCTAGTGTTCGTAAACGTAACTGCTGACAATAAGTTCCTGGGTTTGAATCTCGGGTCGGGCCAACAAAAAACAGCTATTGAGTTTTTCTGCCAAGTAATTTCTAGTAGCAATTTGGAATCATCGAAGTTGGCGGTGTTTCACCCCACTGCCCCGGAAATCACGTGAATATGTTGGTCTTGCACCTAATATTTGTGCATTTGTGACGGTTTGCTGTCCAGTCGGACTATGAGAATGACGGAACAGGGAGTCCACGTGTGCTTGTTACACTCGGTCACTATAATTATGTCCTGCACAGATTGCCACTCTTATTTGAGTCTCGTCGTGACTGAAATTCGGTCTGGAAGACATCATTATTTCTATTTTACATTAAGACTAAATTCGAAGCGAAACTCATTGCCAGTTACCAGATAGGGCTGAACAACGTTCACAGCTAGTAGGTAATATAAATCTAATCAATTGCATCATTGTATCTCAGTGTCTGTTACTATCGAATACGTAATAGGTATTTTTTCCAACCGCAGGCATATCCGGCACTTTAAAACTCGCCGTCAATGCAACGACCTTGTCGAAATGCAGTTTCGTCTAGACGAATAATAAAGAGAATGCATTATAGACGCGCAAAAAAGTGTGTGTCCTTCGGCGTGGCTGAAATATTGCTAGGTTTTGTTTATTTAAATTTTTAGAATCAATGTATGACCTGGAATAAAAAGTAGGTCACACTTTTCATAGAAGCTAAACGTTTTTCAACTCAATAAACATCACATCAATCCGTCGCGTAGGTATATTTAAGAGGTGATTATGGGAAAGGGTAGATTTACCGTGTTTATTTATTCTTTTTTAAAGGAATACAAACGTTGGTCTTAATGCCTTGAGGCATTCTCTACTAGTCAACCCATACCCATATCATCTCTTATTTGAAAGATGAGAATACATTCAGGATCATATTATCTAGAAGTGATCTGTCATAGACTATAAAAAAAGGAATCTAATGAATCCACTCCTCACATTTTAAGCATTGAGAAGATACTTGAGAAGGAACAAAAAGTAACTACGCCGCGGATATGTTCGGATTAATTCACGCCGCTAAGTATCAACATCACAAGTTACGATTAAATTACAAATATAATCCACACTATCTGGATGCTCGTCGTTCCACCAGTGTGTGACTTTCCATAAGTTGCCTGGGTTTTAAAGTGTTCGTCACGGTACCCCAATGTCAGATGGTCTTCGAAATATATTTTTTTAATTTTTTAGACCTGCAGGTATTCCTCACTCATGATAAAAGTTTTAATTAGCAAACAATATTAACTTTTTATCACGTCTCTATAGTAGTTTAGGAGCGGAGCAACTGATTTCATATCACACTAGCAACTCGAATTAGAGCCCTTCCTGGCACAACATAATTAGCTTATTAACTTAATTACTTAGTCAGCATATCAGCACATCACAATTTGATGTGCTGATGTGCTGAATGAGTTGTTGTTACGAATCATGGGTACATGGACCATTCTAACTACAGCCCGTGGATTTGGTTACTAAAGCCCACGGACCTTTTTAACGCTATGATTTTCTCCTGTAATCGTGGAAGCGACTTGCGTACATAAATTAGACGAGGACGTCCAGACCCGGAACTACTATTTTGAGTCTAACAAACCTTTGCTCCGTGCGTGATTCGAATCCGCAGCTCCGCAGAGTGCGACCAAACGCTTAGCTGCTGCTGTACAGAACCGTTGAACAATAAGTTGCATGTGTTGAACGCCTCATAGCCAGTAATTATTCCGACTACCTATACGCGTGGTAACTACCCAGGCGTGCATCTACTCGTACTCGTTCAAAAATAGCTATAAATATATATACCATTTAAATGAAACTGGATTTTACGGATTTTATTGAGTACTTTACCATGATCACAGGTGACTAAGTCTGAAAACGCTCCACGACCCCAACGTCGGAAATATAAAATAAAATAACATACGTGATTTGCGTGAATATAAGAAATCACAAGTCCTACTGTTTAGTAAAGTAGCGTTTGACGGTTTGCGAGCTGTCATTGAGAACAGAACTTGATGTTTACGTAGGTATTGTGAAATGTTACGAACGCTCTGCGCTTAGCTACATACAATAGCTCACGCTTGTTTAAGTGTATTGTTCCTTAAATAAGAATAAGTAATTTTATTAACAGCAAACTTTCCTATTATATTTTTAAAAGAATCGATTGTCTCAAATCGCTCAATGAAGACAATGCATAAGGACGCGAGATTCTAAACATGACCTATTCACTATTATACAGAAGGTCATAGAACAGTGATATTTGTTTTTATATCTAGCGTCGTGTGAATAGGCCGCTTTGTTTTGATGTCTAGTCAAAAGTTATGCGATCGAATTCGATTATAATAGGTGTTTTTAGTAAAACATCCGATTAATTGCCCTGGATGACATCACCCAGTAAAAATCATTGTTCACAGTGACGGGATGGACTATCGATAAAATATTTAATTAAATCGACCGGGGAAAATTACATTTTACACAACATTAACTCCCTATTTCTCTCTCACTCTGTATGTGTCATCTCTCTTACCGAATCTTTTACTTCATTAACATATAAAAAAGGCATTAAGGAATCCATTGAAATCCATCCGGCTGCCCACTTTCTTCTCATTAAAAACCCGCGTAAAGTCCACTTCTATAGATATAGCTATAATCACTACTCGAAATCGTCCTATATCGGCTCTGTGGAACTGAAACTCTGCACTCTGAACGTGGTCGTAATAAAATGAATCGAAATGAAAACTACAACTATTTCAAAAAGATATATGCGATAAAACGTATACTTGCTCTATAATATACGAAAGTCAGATTATATTATATATATTGCCACCTTCTTTTTTGAAAAAAATATAGAATTTTTCCCAAAAAACATGTAAAAATATTGTATTTTTCTAAAATCCAGCAAAAACAGTACACATTTATATACATCTTTATTTATTTTTCCATATACCTATAATTGTAATTGCTCCTCGCTTTGGCCATCAATGATCTAACCATCTTACATTCATATTGAAATAAATAAATAAATTATTAATTTAATTTTTAATTAATACTTGTTCTTCTACTTTCTTCTCTCAAATTTTATAATCATGATGGAAAAAATAATTTACGTAAAACTTCTTGTTCCGGACTTCCAATCACAGTTAATAGAAAAAAGCGCGACAGTTGAATTCAGGACAACAATTTTTCTATAATATATAGTACAATTGACTAAAATATAGTGCTATACTATATGTTACAGTACGGGTGGCAACCTGTAGAGCTATGAAGTCGGTTTCTACTACGTATATAAAAGAATCACCCTCAGGCGGTATCTCTAGCAACGTAAAGTTCTCACTATCGTAAAATAATATTATAAGGCTGCTGTGTTACGTGTAGTATCTGACAAGAATCGGAGACCCATTTTACTGGTGACGTTATCAAGGTATTCCGATTTAGACCTTGACGCTGACCTATTGCCATCGCTCGCGCGATCATTTTTGTTTTGTATAGAAACGGGGTGACAAGCGAGCACACAGTCCACCTGATGGTAAGTGGTTGCTGTGGCCCATGGACATCTACATCTATCCTCGATTACCAATCAAAATGCAGATGCGTTGTCACCCGTCAGCACTAAGATGGAATGCCTCTTTTCCAGTAAAAAGGATCTCCGGTTCTCTGCACTCACCATACGAAACGCAGCAGCATTAAGCTGCTATTTGACGCTGGTATTCTGTGTGAGCGTGGTACCTTCCCGGTCGAGCTGACCCATTCTTGCTACAACTATACAATTAATATAGCTGCAGCATGACTCTACCACGTAAAAACGCCCGACGAAAATGATCGTGCGACCGTGCGTTTAAACATACTCATATCTGCGGAATGTTCTATGGAACGTCGTGCGACCATACGATGCGACTGAAGAAATCGCGCGTGCGGATTTATCGGACGATGAAATCGCACCGCATCATCATGCGAGCGATGGCAATAGGGCAGCACCTTAGTGTTGACAATACATCTGCATTTGATTCATAATGAGAACATACCACAGAAGATAAATACATCCGGTATTTATCTTTTGTGGTCTGTCACCCTTCTAAAAAGCATATTATATGTATAGGTACTCCTTTTTTTGAAGGTGTCCGTCTGGGTAGGTGTTCTTACCTACTTGTTACTCTTACCCGTTACTGCTGTCAGATAGCAGTCCTTGCAGTAGTACTATGTTCAAATCTGAGGGGTAAAGAGGGTCAGTATAATCACTGTAAAACATTCTATCCTATGCCTTAGAGGTGACAACGGCTCGTATAAAGTTAGCTGCAGGTGTCCGTTAGCTACAATTGCCACTTACCATCAGGTAGACAGTTAAACAAACTAGTCACTTAATTTTAATAAAAAACATCATAGTGCACTACGTGTACATATACGAGTACTATGTAGACATGAAAGTTTTACAGTTTTAGAGTAAGATAATATTTAAATTCGAGCTCCACGCCTTCCTTATAAACATGTGGTAGAATAATACATAATCAGTATATACGGTGTAATGGAACTCGAAGGTATTAAGCAAACGTTGACGCTGTCATTTGCGTGAAAATAGCTCTTTGTTAGAGGCGACAGTGTGGTTTTTAATTCGCTCGACGCAAACATATTAGGATGGCCCATATTCTGCTTATATAATTTACTGGAAACGAGGCATTCCATCTCAGTCCTCAAGGCTGGCAACGCGTCCGCATTTTGATTTTTAATTGAACATAAATGTATATGTCTATGGGCCACAGCATCCACTAAACATCAGGTGGACTGTGTGCTCGTTAGTCGCCTTTTTACTATAAAAAAGAGATAAAGCTACTCTGAAGCTATATAATAGTTGTGACAAGAGAGGGTTGACTCGACCAGGGAAGGACCTAGCTTTCATAAAAAAAGTAAGCGTAGAAAAGTGGACTTTAATGCTGTGCTGTGTTTCGTACGGTGAGTGCACAGAACCGGAGGCCTTTTTTACTGGAAACGAGGCATTTTTTTTATAGGAGAGGGGCAAACGAGCATACGGCTTACCTGATGTAAGTGATTACCGCAGCCCGTGAACAGCTGCAACACCAGGGATACTGCAGTTGCATTGCCGGCCTTTTAAAAAGGAATAGGCTCTTTTCTAGAAGGTGGTAGTTGATTCCACAGGGAAGATGTGCGAGGAAGAAAACTTCTTTTTAATCGCTTAGTGGTGGACCGCCAGTCATCTAGATGGTATGGATGGTATCGCGAGTTTTGTCGCAATGTGCGATAGTGAAACTGTGCGGCTGGAATTAGTCCGAACAATTCCTCAGAGCACTCCCCGTGGTAGATGCGATAAAATACGCAAAGAGGTGCAACATCTCTTCGCAGTGGCAGTGAGTCAAGGCGATCGGAATGAGTTCGGTCGCCGACGATTCAAACTCCTCTGCGCTGGATGCGATCGAATGGAAGGAGCTGGCACTGTGGAGCTCCGGCCCAGAGATGGAAACAGTATTCCATGTGTGGACGAACCTGCGCCTTGTTAAGTTGCAGGCGGTGAGCCGGCATGAAATACTGCCCCGCTCTGCTGAACACGCCAAGCTTTTTAGAGGCCAATATGGCCTTCTCTTCCAAGCGACCACGAAACTTCACGTCGCTCGATACGTCGATGCCGAAGATTCCGATACTGGCCGAGTCAACAAGGGAGTGCCTTGAAACTGAGGAGATACCACGAAGGTATTCTTTTTAGACTTAGTCGTCCCCGGTTCCAGATTTTATTCAACAAAGTCTAGACTTCAGACACAAGTTTGTCCCGGTACTCGGTTTTGCCGAGAAATATTGGAACGGCCGGTGTATAAAGCATCACCAGTGCTGTCATCTGCATAGCAATAAATGCTACCGATTTGCAATATGTCATTGATATGCAGAAAAAACAGCTTTGTGGAACACCACCGTTAATGGGCTTGTAATGGGAGCATGCGCCGTCTGCAATGACTTCGATGCTCCGATCAGCAAGAAAACTGGTGATCCATTTGCACAATTTCTCTGGAAGCGCATAGGAGGGAAGCATCGTAAGAAGCGCTTTGTGCCAAACCCGACCAAAGGCCTTCGCTATGTCCAAACTAACAGCCAACGCCTCCCCCTTGTACTCTACTACACCCCATTTCATCCCATTTAAGAGTTAGATAACCTAGAAGATCACCAGCTGAGCGACCGCAACGGAAACCGTACTGGCGGTCACTAATCAGCTGGTGATTCTAAAGATACCGCATGAGCTAGCTGTTAATAATAGATTCCATTATTTTAGAGAACAAGGAGGTGACGGCGATAGGCTTACAGTTGGACAAATCAGAGCGATTATCTTTTTTAGGAATCGGATGCACGATGGCTGTCTTCCATAATTTCGGGACTAGGCCTAGGGAGTAGGAATACCGGAAAAGACGTATTAAGACCGGTGCCAACTCCGAGGCACATGTCCTCAGCACAATAGAAGGGACGCCATCAGGCCCACTCGACTTGTTGATGTCCAGGGAGAGGAGTGCTCTGCACACCGAGCGTTGGGTAAACAGCACATCCTGCACGGAGCACTCACACTGCGGGATGGTTGACGGTGTGTTCCCCCCGTCATCAAGAGTCAAGTTGGACGCAAAGAGAGAGCCTAGTAGATCAGCTTTGTCCTTTGCGGCATAGGCCAGAGAGTCATCCTCCCTGTGCAGAGATGGAACAGATGGCTGGCAGAAGTTCCCTTGGACAGCCTTGGCGAGAGACCAGAATGCACGTGTTCCTGAAGGAATACGAATAAGTTTCTCGCCAATTCTGCCGATGTTCTCTGACTTTGCCTTGACAATGACACTTTGGTGGAGTGCGGACCGCTAGCTCAAAAGGTCGTGGGTTCGAATCCACCATTCGACTATTGCCGTGAACCACCCTCAAGACTTAGCATTTTATGGTTACTAGAAGTGGTTAAAGGCCATATTAGTAATGATATTAGCATTGCCCGTATTTTTTATTAAAAAAATAAAAATAAACTTGTGCTTATAAATAACAAGATATTTGTGGCTCGTTATGAAGTAGACAGCAAACTCGCTACTCAATTTTATCGTCACAAAAGTTAAGTTCTTAAAATTTAACAAGCTATTTCACAGAAATGGAAGCAATGTACGCAGGAATAATACGACTGAACGTTTTAACATATTCCCGAATCTTTGCAAAACGCTCTTTTGCTTAAATTGTACGAACCTTTACGAGCTTGCCACGTGGCGGTAATGTTGCGTAGTTCATTTAGTAAGTTACTGATTTAGTACGACTTGAGCAAGACCTGGGGGAGGAGAGGAAAGGAGTTCTATTGTGGAGTATATAAATATTGTAGTATTGTATATGTGATGACGTGTAAACGTATAGCTTACTTAGAATGCAAGTCAAGGTGTACTGTGTGACATATTTAACGAAAGGAAACAACTGGGTTTATGCGTGGTAGCGCCACGCTACAGTTATATTATGCTTGTAGCACAAATGGCTTGGCTCGATCGCGGACTGACCACGATTTCACAGAATACCAGCGTAAAATAGCAGCTTAATGCTGCTGTGTCTCGTATGGTAAGCGTGGGGAACTGGAAATCCATTTTACTGGAATCAAGGAATTCCATCTTAGTCCTCAGGGTGACAACACATCAGCATTTTGATTCTTGATCGGGGTTAAATGTAGATGTCTACGGGCCGCAGCAGCCACTTACCATCACCACCACCCATCATGGGTGGACTGTGTGCTCGTTTGTCACCTTATTCTATAAAAATAAGGTTGTAATACGTAAACAAAGGAGAAACCTAAGCGATTACTGTTTTTTCAATTTGTTTCATAAACTGTCTAATTTTGAAATAATTAAAACGCGATTAAAATAATGTAATTCAAATTGTGTGTACTTTACGCGTGTCAGGTATCAATGAGTTTGTAAACACCTTGACCTAAATCGGCCGCTAGGAAAAAGTCTTCAAATTGGTAGCATTTATTGACAGATTAATTTGACGATTTTTTTCTCATAGTTGTTGCAAAACCACTGCACCAGTTTAAATTACTTCATTTCAATGAAAAACAATATATTGTGTCCTTACATATGAAATTAGCGTTTTGTCAGATAGATATATATTTATTTAAAATGTTTGGTAATTTCAAAGCTACGTCGTCGCGTTTGGATAGTGGTAACACTTATATCGACGCGCGGTAATGTGGTTTGCTCCTCTAGTGTTGTATAAACTCAATGATTTCAATGAAAAACAATATATTGGGTCCTTACATACGAAATTAGAGTTTTGTGATACTGACCACTCTGATCTGAAATATTGCCTCTTTGGTTAAGAATTCCAAATTCAAATTTATAAATTCATTTAGCTGGAACATTTGAGTTTTGAAAACAGTTATTCATTTGTTTTTTCCTCATTATTTTTTACTTAGGTGTTACACAACGGAAAACATGAAATATCGGTATGGAAATTTTGACTTTCTGGTCCGGGACCAAAGTAGAAAATGAATAATTAAAGGCTATTGTGGAAGCGGATCCATCACAAAGCACTTCAGAGATAGCTGCAGGCTTCGGGGTAAGTGATAAAACCGTATTAATCCACTTAAGCAAATCGGGAAAGTAAAAAAACTTGAACGATTGGTACCTCATGAATTGAGTGAATCGAACTTGCAAACACGCGTCGACTGCTGTGTTACTTTGCTCAACCGACAAAAAATTTAAAGGATTTTAAATTAAATCATTACTTGTGATGAAAAGTGGATACTGTACGACAATCGAACTCTAGAGACCAAGCCAAATCCTGACCTAAACGAAAATTGACTCTGAAAAAGTTACTTGTGAGTGTTTGGTAGACTAGCGCCGTCGTCGTTCAACACAGCTTTCTAAAATCTTGCCAAACGATTACGGCAGATATTTATTGTCAGCAACTGCAAACTATGAAGGAAGAACTGACTGCTAAACAACCTAGGTTAATCAATTGCTCTAAGTCACTGCTGCTTCATGACAACGCAGGACCACATACTGCACAACAAACAACCACTTAGTTAGATAAGCTACAATCGGAATGTCTGCGTACATCCACCGTACTACACGGAGTTTGTTCCAACAGATTACCATATTTTCGGAAATCCGACAACTTCTTACGAGGAAAAAAATTCAACTCCGATGGGGCAGTCCAAACCGCCTGCAAAGAGTTTATGATTCTCGCCCCCATGGTATTTTTAATAAAGGGATCAAAAAACTACTTATGAGATGGCAAAAATACATAGATAACAACGGTACATACTTTGATTAATTAAATATATTTTACAAAAAAAAATACTTTACATTCCTCGCGTCAAAAAGACCAATTTCATATGTAAGGACTAGGATATGTAGAATGCCTTAAATAAGTAAAAGCATTATATTAATAGAAATGGGACCTGAAATGGATTATTATAGTGGCGTGTAAGCTGCTTCACGAGCAACTGAGACCGAGGTAAACTTGAACTCACTAACCGATGTGTCTTAGACATATCATTTTAGTGCCGGTGGTAAGCGGGTTTGCTGTAGCAATACAGCTTTCCCGTGAACATCGCGCACCATACCGTTTGTGGGCGGCGTCGTAGCGTATAGCGATGCGTCGTCTATCTTTCGGATGGTGATGAGCGTGTTTGGTAGCACTTTTAAGTGTAACGAGAATACTCAACTTTATGTCTTAGTGCATTAGCACTATGATACGTGGAGTTTAGTTCACTAGCGTCTTTGGAGCGTGCTACTATGATAGGTTGGTGTTATTTTTTTAGTTAACAAAAATATTAGTTTGGTTACCAAAGTCGATAGGGATCATGTGGGTGCGTTGTGAGAGAGCGCCATCCGTACGATAGTTGCATTGATGCTTACTGCTACTTGAGGTATTGCGTATTGTGATGGAATGTGTGCTGCGCCATATTCGACGCATTCTTGTGGTTCTGGTTGATGGAGGTATGCGGGTGGTAATATTTGCTGGGATGTATGAGGGAGTTCGGGATGGTGTAAGCCCGACGATAGTTGCATTGCGTCCCTGCGGTGGTTGTTTGGTGGGACGCTATTCTCAATGACGCTCTCTGCGTCTTGATTTGATTCACACCTAAGTAGCTTTGTCAAAGTCGGGTTCCTTTATTACGGGGCTGCAGACTGTCTGACCTCCATGATGTTTAATATAACATCATAATATTATACCTATCTCTGTAGCTTTTCCACCTTTGAATGATTGAAGTCAACTTGTTGGTGGGTGAGACAAACATGATCGAAAATGCATATATTCAACGTCAGTTACACAAACCCTTTCTGATGACAAATTATTACTAATATCTTATAACTGCCTTTTGGCTATATCTGCCGTTGTATTGCTTGGTGGAGCATATGTGTCGACCTCATGCGGGTGGTAGCTGGCGGGAGGATCTGAGGAGACTCTCAAGGCTGCGGCC
>DWHP01000498.1:0-19652 GCA_018247895.1 Parnassius honrathi
TATATGTAGTTGTGTGGGGGGGGGAGCGTTACAATATCAATGATATGTTGCAAACCGGTAGCATTCATTGCTATGCTGACGACAGCTCTGCTGATGCTTTATACACCGGCCGTGCCAATATTTCTCGGGAAAACGTCGCCGAGTAACGGGGCAAACTTGTATCTCCCAGTGGAGACTTTGTTGAACAAAGTATCGGACTGGGGGCGATGAAATTAAGTCCAGTTCAATCCCCAGAAGACACAAGATTGCACGTTTACCGCTAAAAAGAACCCCATCGTCGCATCTCCTCAGTTTCAATGTACTCCCCTTGCTAGCCAGTATCGGAATCCTCGATGTCGACATATTGAATAGTGTGCAGTTTCGTGGTTACTTGGAGGGGAAGGCCTAATTGGCCTCTAAAAAGCTTGGCGTGCTCAGCAGAGCGGGACAGCATTTCATGCCAGCGCACCACATGCATCTTTACGAGGCGCAAGTTTGACTGTATGGAATACTGTTCCCACCTCTAGGCTGGGGTTCCCAGTGCCAGCTCCTTCCATTTGATCGCATCCAGCGCAGAGCTGTTCGAATTGTCAGTTACCGAGCTCTTTCCGATCGGTTTGATTCACTGGCACTGCGAAGAGAAGTTGTATCTCTTTGCGTATTTTATCGCATCTACCACAGGGAGTGCTCTGAGGAATGGTTCGGACTGATTCCAGCCGCACAATTTCACCATTTCACATCGCGATAAAACTCGCGATACCATCCATACCATCTGGATGACTGGCAGTTCATCACTGTGCAATTTCAAAGAAGTTTTCTTCTTCGCACAACTTCCTTGTGGAATTGACAGCCCCATAGATTCTTCCGGATCGATACGGACCGGACGACTTAGAGATCTTCAAGAAAAGAGCCTACTTCTTTTTAAAAGGCTGGCAACGCATCTGCTATTTCCCTAGTGTTGCAGTTGTTCATGGGCAGCGGTAATCACTTACCATCATGTAAACCGTACGCTCGTTTGCCTCCATATAAAAAAAGCTAGGCACAACAGAGAACGGCGAGCTGAGAGTAGGGAAATTCGAAATGGAGCAATGGGACCCAAGAGGCAGTAGCTAACCGAATTCATGGAGAAAAAGGGACTTCACGATGAACTCTTTCTTCCATAAGCGGCCCTTTAGAATGTGGACCTGATCGCGCCCTGAAGGTTCGACAAAAATGAGACTTCGAATAAATTTTTCGCGTAAATTTAAAAATCATTATGAGATTGAGTTCATTATGACGACCAGACGAAAACTGTTCAATGATGTCTCAGTGATCGCGAAGATGAAATCCGGCAGCAATCACCGAATGGTTATAAAGGCACAGTGAACCCTAGCGCTAAGTTGTAGAGTTCTCGTCTATTGAAGTCGACGTTCCGTTCCCCTCGTGTTCTAATCCAAAGTCCCGATACCTTGCAGCTTAAGTTACAAAACCATTTTCAGCGCCTAGAAGACTGCAATGCAGTGGAAGATATAAATGAAAGACTCCAAAGTAAACAGTTCTCTAGCAAATGCCAGAAATCTGTTTGCCAGAAAGAGCCAACTGTTAAAGCTGAAGACTGAATGTGGCAGCATCCTTTCCGGAACTTTCCTTTGAGAAATTCTATGCGCAAGTCTTATCCGACATTAATCCGATGATATCCTGGACCTCAATATGAGCGAGATCAGAACGACTCTCCAGCACCTTAAAAAATCCAGGGCCTCAGGCGAATATAGAATTACAGCGGAGCTTCTGAAAACGGGTGGAAAACCGGTACTTGAAGTACTTCAGAAGCTATTTAATTCCGTTCTCCATAGCGAAACTAGGTTTGAAGCAAAAATGCGGTGCTCCTGTTCTTCAAGAAAGGCGACAACGCTTTCTTGTAGAATTATGGACCGATTTGCCTTCTGAGCCGCATTTCCGTGCTGTTTTCGAGTCATTACGAATCGTCTCGCACGCAGACTCTACGATTTCCAACCTCCCGAACAAGCCGGTTTCCGAAAAGGCTTTAGTACCATAGACAACATACATACCCTTTGGCAAATTGTACAGAAGTCCGTAGAGTACAATCTGCGACTTTGTCCTGCGTATGTGGACTATGAGAAAGCCTTTGATTCCGTCAAAATTTGGGCGGTGGTGCAGTTTCTTCAGCGGTACCAAGTTGACTGTCGGTATATCGAAGCGCTAAAGTGCTTGTACAGTAGGGCTGCGATGGCTATCCGAGTACAGAATCAGAGTACGTAAGCTATCCAGTTGCAGAGAGGTGTAAGACTTGGAGACGACGAATTTCGGGGATACAATCCCCGAAACTCTTCACCGCTGCGTTGGAAGACGTTTTCAAACTACTGGCCTGAAAAGCGTACGGTATTAAGATCCATGGCGAGTACATCACTCATCTTCGATTTGTCGACGATTTAGTCTTTATGACAGAATCGCCGGAGGATCTAATTACTATGCTCAATGACCTCAATAGTGTCTCCCAACGGATGGGCCTTAAAATAAACATAGACAAAACAAAGATCATGTGTAATGTCCATGTCTGTTACAGGGACAATAGCCCAAATATAATAGGACAAATAGCCCGACTAGGTAAGTCCAACTTTGGCCGAGAGGTCAATCGATGGATTTAACCCGGTTACACGGGTTACCCGGTTACAACCAGTGTGTGTTGCCAGTGATGACTTACGGTACCGAGACATGGTCCTTCACTGCTGGTCGTAAGAGGACGCTCAAGGTTGTTCAGCGAGCTATGGAGAGGTTTATGCTCGGGGTTTCTCGGTGTGATAAACTTATAAATTAGGATATCCACAGTAGAAGCAGAGTGATCGACATAGCCCAACGGATTAGTAAGCTGAAGTGGCCGGCTATATAGCTTGAAGAACCGATAACCGATGGGGAAAAGTTCTCGAGTGGCAGCCTCGTACAGGTAGGCGAAACCTAGGGAGACCTCTCACTAGATGAAGTGACAACCCTTCGGAAATCGATAGATGCAGGTGGCTCAGGACCATGCTTTGAGGCATTCCTTGCCTATGTTCTATGTTCCTGGCCTATGTTCGGCAGTGGACTTGCGAAAGGCTGTATCGGTGGAAAAATATTGCTTTTTATATAGAATAAGGTTCACAAACGAGCGTACAGTATACCTGATGGTAAGTGGATGCTGTGGCCCATAGATATCTACATTTATGCTCGATCAAGAATCGAACCGCAGATACGCCTGAGGACTGATAGAATGCCTCGTTTTCAGTAGAAAAAGGTCTCTGGATCTCTAAACTCACCAAACGAAACACAGTAGTATTACGCTGGTATTCTGTGAGAGCATGGTCTTTCCCCGGTCGAGCTGACCCATTTGTGCTACAACCATAATGTAGCTGCAGCGTGGCTCTACCAAGTATAATTGCTGGTGGTAACTGCTTAATCACACAATGGTACATACATAAAACGGTACGTAAAACGAATAAATGAAACTAAAGTCATACTACATAAGACATAATGTAGTGCTTATGGTCGGAGAGCTGGCGACGATTTTTGGGAAGGTACTTTTGGCAAGTAGAAATTGTGAAAAAATATAATTTCGTCAATTGGCGAATCTAGTACTGCGAGTCTGAGAGAGCGTTTACAGTTCGTTACTGCGCAGCATATAACATTTGCAAAAAAATATTTTTTAAGCAACTTGACTATTTTAATATTTTAATTTAGTTTATATATAATTCAAAAAAGAACCCGATGTTTTTGTCGTAAAGAATTACGCTCCAAAAATATTTTATTAAAATTTCCGAAAAAATATACTTTGGCAATCTTAAATTTTAATTGCGTATTTATTGAGTTAATTTTTATCACTTTCTTTTTTTTTCTTTTTTTATAATAAGGATGACGAACGAATACATAATCCCAATGATGGTAAGTGGATGCTATGGCCCATAGACATTTACATTAATCCTCGATTAAGAATCAAAATGCAGATACGTTGTCACCCGTGTGGACTAAGATGGAATGTCTCGTTTCCAGTAAAAGAGGTCTCCGGTTCTCTACAATCACCATATGAAACACAACAGTATTAACTGCTAATTTTACGCTGGTATTCTGTGAAAGCGTGATCTTACACCGTTACTGGAAACGAGGCACTCTATCTTGGTCCTCATGGGTGACAACGCAACTGCATTTTTATTCGTAATCGAGGATAGATGTAGATGTCTATGGAAGACAGCAACCACTTACCATCAGGTTAACTGTGTGCTCGTTTGTCACCCTATCCTATATACAAAAAGATTAGGAACACATAGAGACAGCAATACAATTTAAAAATTGTTATTCATCTATTAAAATGGAATTCAAACCTCTTAAGCTTAATAGAAGGCAGTTATTTCGATATATACGTACTGTGTACATATACTGACACCCCAATTGTAATAATATAATGTATAGATGTATAGATTAGGCTAACTTATAGCAGCTCCTTATACATGTTGACTGAAAACGCATTAACGTTAACTCACCTCGGTCACAAGCTTGGAGTTATAAGAGTCAGTGGGTCGAAACATCATTACAGTGTATGTGTTGTCAATGCCCATATGACCATCTATCCAATCTTCTATTCCGCCCGCATACAACGCTAAAAACAAAATACTGTAATTACACTGTAGGTACTTCTTCAATATCCACTAGCGGAATTAAATTTCATTGCGTTTAAACACTTCAAATGTTTTAACTTAAATATTTTGTAGGGGTATTTAAACGAAATTTTACAAGATTCGATTACCCTAATAGAAAAATTGTGACAAACGAGCACATAGTCCACCCGATGGTAAGTAAATGCTGTGGCCCATACAACATCTACATCAGCTCTCGATTAAGAAAATAAATGAGGATGTGTCGTCACTCCTGAGGACTAAGACAGAATGCCTCGTTTCCGATAAAAAGCGTCTCCGCTTCTCTACGAAATACAACGGTATTAAGCTCCTATTTAGTCCTAGTTGGTATTATGTGAGAACATACAGCTCCTTGGCAGTATGTATATGTATAAAAAAATGTAATTAAATATTGTTTTATCAGTCAATTATTTTAAAAACTATTCCTATTATTTTAATAAAGACTAATATAGTTCTTAAAAATAAAATTATAATACCTAACAAAATAAAAATGAAAACTGTAATAGAGAAAACTCAAAGAACTCTCGTCATTTATTTATAATTTGGAGAAAAGCTGTTTCAAAGATGCCAAAAATGCCTTACAGGCGGGAATCTAAGCCGTTTAATTTGAAAAGAAAAGGACTGCCGAAATTATTTCATTAGTTATTAAGAATCAGATTTGCGAATTTTTTTGTAGGCAGAAAAGATTTTGCACCTCACCTCCTACTTCACACCGTAGGTATATTACGCGCTTGTCTGTTTATAAACAGACAACATCTTAAGACAGTGTACAAAAAGACAAATTACAAAGAAAAAAAGGTATTATAGTTAATGTCTTAAGTCCAACCGCTTCCCGCAGATCCTTTACCAGACGCTATCATAGTTTCATATACAATATCATTTCCAAAACTCTAAGCTTTTTGGATACTTTCTCCGTACAAATTTAAAAAGAAGGTAGAAAACTGGCTTTTAGCATGAAACGGAGGTCTTATTCCATGTATTTATCTAAAGCGCTAGACGCAGCTTTATTTAAAACTATAGATGTTTCACTTACTATAATATAACTGGTCAACCAATTACTTTAGTACGTCATTAAATTGGGAGAGGGTACTGGTCACTGAGATAAACGTATAATTCCTAACTCAGCGATCAGGAACTTCACATATTTACTGTTTAGTTACCAATAAGGATTATTGTTATGTTTATTCGCACGCTAGCCGCTTTGACCGATATTCCGTCTGGGGGACATATTATTCATCATACATCTGTGAGTTTGCGTGAACTTTGTGTATATAATTTACACACACACACACACACACACACACACACATACACACAAACACACGCACACGCACGTGCACGCGCACTCGTTCATACAATATCAAATTATTTAAAATAAGAATTCCTTAGATAAATAGTACTAAAATGTAAATTGATAGCATGTTGTGATTACCTTTAAGTGATTGTACATTTAGAAATAACGAAACTGTAGATTTTAATTAACGATGTAATAATGTATCAATCGTTGGTAATCCTAATAAAGAGAAAAAAAAAAAGAATAAACTAACTGTCTTTTGAAGTCTTGCAGTGGTATGCTTGGGTTTATTTTAATTTTATTAATTATAGGGTCCCAAGCAGGTGGCAGTACACAGCCTCCTTCTCTATTGAAATTAGGATGTTTTTTTAATTTCAGTAGCCTCACGTATCATCCTTGGTAGGAATCGATGTTCTTTCACGAGGATTTGTCGTCCATCAAATCTAATGTAATGTTTGGGACCATCTAGGATAGCTACGTGTTCTTTTACGCGGGTTTTAATGGATCTCTTTCTTTGCGCTATATATGAGAGACCACAATCAAAATCAAGCTTGTACACTCCTGCATTTTGTAGAGGAATACGACACTTGACGGATGTTACTCGTAAGAACTGACTAATTTTCTTCGGCGGCTTGTAGAATTTTCTAATAGAAGCTTGCTTCAAGATGTAGCCAATATTTTCTGTGACACCTCTGACATATGGTCACTGTGACCCTGTGACACTGTGACTTTGATATGAAGGTAGCATTTGAATTTCATTAGCTTCACGAATCATTCTTGATTTGGATAGGTCGTTCTGCAAGAATTTACGGTTGATCGTATTTGATATAATGATGGGGACAATCCTATACATGTTCACAGACTGTAGAGTTCCCGGGGCTTCAAGTGTATACAAATTTTTCACGCAAGCTTTTATCATATTTTTTCACTTAAGGAAGTCCAAAACGATTGATACGAGAAACCTGCAAAATGAAATTCCTTTACAGATTTTAAAAAATAGTTTTTCAATGTGTATTATTTGTGTATATATGAAACAATTATATTGTTTTGTTGTATAAACACGTAATAGACTTTCACTCGTTTCAGACGTTCAACTTAGATATATTTTTAATAACTTCTTTGTAACTAATGCGACTATTTTTTTCAAACTGTCTTTATCGTATTCTAAAGGGCTATGAAGAATATACTCGACGGCTTTAAATATGCGGCTTATTTTAGCTTTTGTAGTATATTTCATAGATCCTATACGAGGCGCGCACTTAAGTGTTCAGTCAACTTAACGTCAGTAAGCGATAATGCTAATTTAGAGCTACGTAACAGTGTTCACATGCTACTAATTAACTAGTTTTATAGATAAGAATGAGATGACAAAGCTGCAAACTAAACTAATGATACAAATTTTCAAAATAACCTGACTTTATATGGCTTCAGTTTTGTTAATAAAGTTGGTTACTTAATATTGGTAGTAATACAAATATTTTTTATAGAATATGGGTAACAAACGACCACACAATCCACCTGATGGTAAGTGGATGTTGTGGTGTATAGATCTAGATCTGTCTTCAATTAAGAATCAAAATGTAGATACGTTGCTACCCTTTGGAACTAAGATGGAATGCCTCATTTCCACTAATAAGGGTCTACGGTTTTGTAGAGAACAGTAGACCCTTATTACTGAAAAGCGGTGTAGACTCATCATATGAAGCACAGCAGAATTAAACTTCTATTTTACGCCGGTATTCTGGGAGAGCGTGGTCTTCGTTTTGTAGAAGAGGGCTATCATCATTAGAGAAAAATTTAAAGAAATAAATATATTGACTTTGGCCTCTCAGTACATCTATGAAAATTTGATGTATGTTTACAAAAACAAAGGTAGTTTTAAAAAAAAGTGACATACACTCTATAAACACTTGGAACAAACACAAGCTAGCGCTACCAGTTTCTCGACTCCACAGAGTCAGTAATAGGGTCACCCGAGGCAAGTGTGACAGTGAGGCAAGTGTAACAAATGCAAATTATGCGGCCTAAGCACGGTTTTCGGTTAGTTTCCATCTATTAAACAACACAAGAAATTTTACGCTATTGACTAAACTGACAGTTAAGTACATAGCCTGAACTATTTTATCCACAGACGTTATTTTTAAAAACTAATCAACTGGCGACAGACAGCGCAATTTTAAGAGTTGAAGTTATTGTTTCGATATGTAGTTAAGTTATTTTTTTATAGGATAGGGTGACAAACGAGCACACAGTCCACCTAATGGTAAGTGGTTGCTGTGGCCCATAGGCATCTACATCTATCTTCAATTACGAATTAAAATGCAGATGCGTTGTCACCCGTGAGGACTAAGATGGATTGCCTCGTCTCCAGTAAAATGGGTCTCCGGTTCTCTACACTCACCATACGAAATACAGCAGCATTAAGCAACTATTTCACGCTGGTATTCTGTGAGAGTGTGGTCCTTCCCGGGTTGAGCCGACCTATTCGTGCTACAATTATACTGCTAATATAACTGCGGTATAGCTCTACCACGTATATCACGTATTTAACAAAGTATCTTTCATTGTGCTGTGTTGCACCTTCATTCCTTTACTCTCATGTGACCAGGTCAAGTGGGTCAAAATTGGGGACAGAAAGTAAAATCGGAAATTTGTTTTTAAAATGAGGACAGTTATAATATATAAAAAAGGCAGATTTTTTGTAGCTATTGTGGTCGCTATTAATTATACTGGTCTTTATTACACATTACACTATGACACTATTCGCAATGTATTTTATAATTATTATTTAGGATTGATCAAATTGAACGAATTATTTTTCTTCCAAATTTCGATGCAGGTTCTGAACTTTCTGAATAACACGGTTCTGAAAATAGTAATAAATTTAATGAACTCACAACTCATGCATTTCAAAAAGCCCTTTGAAATGACACATACAAAGTAAAAAGCACTCGTTCATGTATAATCAAACGGTTACAATCAAACCTTGGTAGCCTAGATAAAATCCTTGCATCGGACGTACAATATAATAAGATTATTAATAATATTACTTTATTTATACGAAATTGACTATAGTGGAAGTATTTTCCCACAAGACTTTATCTATTATATATAAATAACAATAGTATGCATTTATCTAAACAGCAGCATGTGAGTTACCGGTTCTTTACCGATTACTAGTAATAGACCGAAAGAATAAATTAACGATCGTCGAATTAACGACATCGATGCATAGCGCAACCTGGCGATAGGCATCAGGTGTATTTTGCCATGCCCACACATTAGGCGCAAAGCTTAAAACTTTGTTGTTGCCTATTTAGTACGAACTTTATGGAAAAATACGAAATTTGTCAGAATAAAAGTATTTTAATGTAGTAACTGCTTGCAGATATATTCAATTTTGCTGTCAAAACGATCAATCGAAATTAGACCGGTTAGAGAAAATTCGAAACATTTGGCGTTCCGATCAAGAGTGAATCAGGATGCACCCCCAAAAATCTTGACGTCACACGTCGTTAATCAGCTGGTGATCCTCAAGGAACCGTACGTGCTGGCAGTTTATCCAGCATATATAATTATAAATGATGGAAGTATACGATTATATTTATAAATGATGGAATCCATCCATCATTTCGGAGAACAAGGAGGTGATGGCGATAGGCCTGTAGTTAGATGTATCTGAACGGTCGCCTTTTTAGGGATCGGGTGGACCAAAACCGTGATTTCGGAACTATGCCTAGGGAGTAGTAGTACCGGAAAAGACGCGTTAGAACCAGTGCCAACTCTGGAGCACATGTCCTCAGCACGATTGAGAGGATTCCGTCGGGCCCACACGACTTGTAGATGTCCAGGCTCTCCCTGGACATCTACAAGTCGAGTGTACTACCTTTACTAAGTACTTTGCGAACCGAGCACTGTGTGGACTGCATACCCGGCATGGAACACTCACACCGCGGAATGATCATCAAGAGTCGAGTTGGTCGCAAAGAAAGAGCCTAGCAGACCGGCTTTCTTCTTTGCGGCGTGAGTCCAATGGGTTGTCGTCCCTGTGAGAAGATAGAAGAGGTGGCTGACAGAAATTCCCTTGGACAGAACATAGGCGAACTATTTTCTCGCCAATTCTGCCTATGTGCTCTGACTTTGCCTTGGAAATGACTCTTTTGAAAAACCTGGAGGCAGAATTATAATTCGTTTTTAGGGCGCTGGTGCTTAAATCTCAGGACATTGATGCGTTAGCCCAGGCCCGGTAGCATTCCTGCTTATACGATGGTGCTATATATTACAGGAGCGACTAAACCATGGCTAAGATCTGCCTCCAATGGGCACCACAGAGGAAGGAATAAAAAGTTCCATACCCTGAAGTACTACATCAGTAACAGAAGAAGTAAACCCGCCCTCAAGGGTAGGTTGTAAAGAAAGACCGTATCCTATCCCAATCGGTCGACCTATACTAACAAACACGGCGGTAGCATGCAGAATGCAAACGCGATTTCAGCGTGAGTAGCACCATACTCAGGACTAGACAATGGTCCAAGGAGCGAAGAGGGGAGTCGATGGAGACCTGATATCTGTCCGGATGAGAAGTCAGCAGAATATCCAACAGGGAAGGCGCGTTATTTGGATCCTTGTAGGCGAAATAACCAGTTGTGTCAGACCATATGCCAAGGATACAGATACAACAGATCTCCCCGCACGACCGGTTTAACGTGAACCAAGCTATTCGGCGTGGTAGGTGTTAAAATTGCCGAGGATCACGATCCCTGCGGACGGGATCTGATGTAGCACGGATTCTGTAGTAATTTGGACGTGCTCGATGAGTCGGTCTGTTTCGGGATTACCACTCGTCGCTGCTTACGCGTACCCAAAGGATAGACATGTCCGAACCTTAAAGACTGCTGAGGCGTCGAGAACAGATGTCCCCTCTGACATATACGCAAACTCCAGCCCGAAGCACAAAAGAGTATTCTAGTTTGTACTCCGGGTAGCAGAGATACGAAGAATCAGCCGGAGAGCCATCTCGAGATGGTAGTTGACGGCGTTTAGGTACTGGGTTGGGGCCCCTGATATTGCACTCGCCAATTGACGGGTCGGCTTGGTTTTGTTGCTCGCCCAGCCCAGCAGTTATTGTCTTGGGCGGAATTTTGCCCCCGAGAATACGTAGGGCAGGCTGAGCACCCATGCTCAGGAGTGGAGTAGTTTGGTCGTGGATGCTCAGCGAGGAATTATCCAGGGGTGCTGGTACCCTCCAGGGGTAATCTTATATTTAATTCCGCTTAGAGGGGGGGAGGGAATTGGACCTCCGGCCCCCTCCACACACCAGATGAAACGCGGAAACAGAGCTCCCACTTTACGTCAGTATTCTGTGAGGTCGTGGTACCACCCTGGCTCGAGCCGACCCATACATGCAACAGCAATGGCTGCCGTGTGGCTCTACCACTTAAAAATTATGCTTGTCAATACCATGCATGATGGTAGCAGATAATATATTTCCTTTGAACATAATGAAGTCATGTCCTTCCCGGATTTGACATATATAACCAAAGGCATAATTATGAAACGGAGTTTTGCTCATAGACTATCAAGAGCCAGAGAGTCAGGTGGACTTCAATTTCACATCATGATTTTCATCATCGCGGCTATATGTAGTTTCTAGATGGTTCGATTTTACGCTGAGCAAGTGGTAAATAAGCATGTAAAATTGAGATTACAAATGGGATCCAACTAGTTTACTGTGTATTTAAACCTTGTGCTTGGTCTTTATAAGATACTAGCGAACCGCCCCGGCTTCGCACGGGCACGGGGGATTTCTGGATCTCGACAACAGCGCCATCTACCGGGTCCAAAAGTGAATCTGAACCATTTAGGGACCCATTCAAACACACACAAAAAAGTCACCAAAATCGGTCGAGCCGTTTTTGAGTTCAAGCGAGACTAATGGACAGCAATTGATTTTTATATATCGAGATTAGTAAAAATTTATTAAAAAAATCAGTATCGCGAGTCTGTCAAGACTTATAATTCTAGGTTAGAATACACAATAGAATAGCTGCCAAATTTATTTTGTACGAGATTCGGCGTCGCCGGAAGCACACATACAAGCAATTACGTTGTGCTATCACTACTACAAACCCGATTCGTTTTGACAGACTGACTGATACACATTTAAGACTTTTGATTAATGTTCAAAATCATCATTAAAAATCGTTTAAATTTTAATACATATTTATATGTAAATATTGTGCAATTTGGTATTTTTTTAAATAATTTGCATGCGAAATTAGGAAACGATTGATACGTCAAAACACATCTCGTGTTGACATTTATACATGTAAATTGACATGTTAGTGACATTTTAGTGGCTACACGGGCTCCGCCCACTCCCCCGTTCTACTATGTATGTATTATAGTATTCTATGCTCTAGGTATTAGTTTGAAAAGCTTATGACGCGAATATTTGCAATGTAATCTACTACTTCATCTTTGGGAAGTGAACATGGTTCGGATATATAATCATCATCATCCCCTGATTTCGAAAACAACTTACTTGATCGCTTGAATACCTAATAATTCTCGTCCTAGTATATTTTTAGCTCATATTTAGCATAGTGTAAATAGACCAAAGATGACCACTTGTCATTCCAAGCGACACGCATTCACACTTCGATGAATCATTACAGAGTATGCTACTTTATCCAAGCATTCACAGCGACAGCAGTACCATCTTTAAGATTTTTTACCTGCTTAATTTTTACAATCACTGGTTATGCACGCAGCTATCTATCTATGAGGAACTCCCAAAGAAAAGGAAAGCGTGAAACTGGCAAAGAGAGAAAAAAAGCACAGCTTCAGTGCCGTAGCTGGCTTCACGCATGTAGGCATTAGCAATTCGAATCCTATGAGCGTGGAGCAGATGCGGCTGGTCCATTGCGCACTAACACTGGTTATCGGTAAGGCCTTTGCTGGTGTCGGCCGCGGTTGTGGAAAAATGGGAGCGGCGACAGGAAAGGTGTGGTGGGAGTCGGGGATGCCAGCAAAGGACGTCTTCGTTCACAGCAGGCGAAAACGGCCCTCCCCCCACGCCCATAAATGACTATCCCAAAGGGTAGGATTAGCAGAGGGCAACATTGACTTCGACCTCATTCATATAAGAGTTTTGGGTGGCTAATGATCATGTTCTGAGGTAGTCGCTGCTAGTAAGATTTCGTTAATACTAAGGTCAGTAGGTCCAGAACTTGTATAATTTACAATAAAAACATTGAACTTTTAGTTGTTGCAGAGTAATGCAACAAATAAAAGTTCAATGTCGATGACGACTCTTCAGCCTAACCTTCATAATCTTCAAAGGATGGAAAGGGGCCACAGTAATTATTTGCTCAGCCTATTTTCCCGGAGAGAACTCAGATCCTGCCATCGAGTTAGAGCGATTCGCGGAGTACGTCCGAAAACACAACGCCGAACTCGTGGTGGGTTGTGATGCTAATGTTCATCACAAAGCCTGTGGAAGCACTAACATCAATGAAAGAGGTGAGTGAATTTATGATTTTCTCATATCTAATCGCCTGGTAAGCCTAAACCAACCTTTGTAATGCGAGCTTGGCGAGAAGTGTTAGATATGACCTTTGCTACTATTATCATATCCAGGCGGATAACTGACCGACATGTTGGTAGTGAAAACTCAATGTCTCACCAACTAATGAAACTGTTTCATCTAGGGATCCAAAAGCCACCTCCTAGGATGTCTACAGAGACAGGCTTAGGAGAAATTTGGAAAAGTTTGCTAAAAATATCAAAACGATTAAAGGTGTAGAGTTGGTGACGGAGGTTGTAACCGTAGGAATTTGTGAAGCCCTCGAGAACAGTTGTTTCATCATAACCAAGATCTCAATACGAAAAATTCCTTAGTGAAACACTAAGCTGTAAGAAGCTCTTCCATTGGACCAAGAAAACTAAAGAGTGAGATATTTATAGTGCAGCCTTATATATAATAAGGAGATTAGGAAAGCCAAGAATATCGTGAAGGAAACTATACGAGGAAGCTGAATCTTTGCCTCGCAGTGCAAGACTGCACAAGATGATATCGAAAGCTAAACCTAGTCAGACCGTGCTTCGTAAAAAGCCTGATGGTATCTCCACGACCAGTGAAATATTAAAATTACTAGCGTCAACCCATTTCCCAGGGTCACAGAAAATTTCTACTTTGAACTCTTTCACAGCCCTACGAAGGCTCGTAATGAGGACTGGTATAGGGTTGCAAATATAATAAGGCCAAACCTTGTGCAGTCGGATGTTGACTCTTTTAATCCTTGTAAAACAAGCGGTGAGGATGAGATAATTTCCATTCAACTACAGTGGGGTATCGATATTCTTTTTTTCTGGTGAAAATGCTCTTTTCGCCAGATACTGATACAGGGTGGCGCAATAGAACGTGCATATTGCGTCATCTTTTTTCGCGGGGTAAACAGTGCGCGGGCGGGGGGAGCCTAGCGTGGTTGGATAGTGGCTCTCGTAGAGTTTTAGTAACCTTCGACGGGAAGCGTCGCGCTTTTTGTGTTCGCACGTTTTACGAGAACGGTCGTTCATACATCTCTACAGGGCGAATGTATTGTTCCGAATGTGGAACACACATTAATGAAGCTCCGAGTGTAAATTTAATTAAAATATGGATAAAACGTTTTGGAGAGGCCAGTTCCACGTTTAAACCACCAGCAAAAGGTCGTCCAAGAACGTCTAGGACCACAGACAATATTGAGAGGATGAAGGAGTCAGTAGGAAAAAATCCGCAAGTGTCTACTCGGAAGCGATCGGCGGCTTTAAACTTGTTGCGACGAAGTTTACAGCGAATTTTGAAGTTGGATCTTAAACTGCATCCTTATAAGCTCCAGTTAATACAGGAATTAAGAGAGGCCGACTTCGGAGCAAGGTTGGCATTTGCTGAAAAAATGCTTAGTCGATTTTCCTCTTTTGACAACATCCTTTTTTCTGACGAGGCATATTTTCATTTAAATGGGTTCGTAAACCGACAAAATTGTCGCTATTGGAATGACGAGAATCCAAAAATGAAACATCAAAAACCACTGCATAGTCCGAAAGTAACGGTATGGGCAACAATCTCAAACAAAGGAATTATTGGCCCTTTCTTCTTTGAAGATTCACGAGGACGGAACATCACCGGTAACACCGACCGCTGTGTTGCGATGTTAGAGGGATATTTGACTCCAGAACTTGCGAGGTCGAGAATAACGAATACGAGGACTTGGTTCCAAAAAGACGGAGCGACCGATCACACATCAAATGACTCTATGGCGGTTGTGAGACAGATGTCTCCCGCAAGGCTAATTTCCAAAAGAGGTGATATCCCTTGGCCCCCACGTAGCTTTGACTTGACGCCTCCTGGCTTTTTTTTGTGGGGATATCCCAAACATAAAAACATAAAGTCTACATGAACAATCCGAGGAACATCAGTCAGCTAAAGGAAAATATCCGTGGGGAAATGGCAGCTATCACCCCAGATTTATTTAAAAAGAGTTTTTACAAATCTGTGTTCGCGTTTTGATGAGTGCCGTCTTCGAGAGGGCCGTCATTTAGATGATGTTATTTTTAAAGAATAAACTACATTTAATTACCTAATCATCCTATATTTTATTTCAACTATACCTTTTGTATTTATTTTTTAAGCCTATACTTAATAAATGCACGGTCTATTGCACCACCCTGTACTATTCTACAGATATTTTTGCGTAAATATATTACAGAAAGATGGACAATTGTTAAAGTTCTATTTAAACCTAAAGCTGGTAGAAAGGACTACGTCCTACCAAAGTTCTTTAGACCTATAAGCTTGTCTGTCTTTCTTCTCAAGACATTGGAAAAGGTTATAGATAGATATATTAGGGATGTAGCTATGAGGCCTATACATTACAACTAGCATACTTACCGCAAAGGTAAGTCTACGGAACCTGCTCTGATCAGTGTTATTGACACAGTCGAAAAGTGCTGGAGGATAGCGGAATAGCGCTATGTGCCTTTTTAGATATTGAGGGCGATTTCGACAGTAGCCCCAAAGCACTGCTGCGTGTCGGGCTTGATATTTAAAAATGTTGACCACACGATCACCAGGCGGGTGCAGTCGATGCTCTCAAACACAAAGGAAAAACTAGCGCTGTTTCAAACTTCGATTGAGGTTACAGAAATAAGCAGGAACAGCATAGTGAGGCTGATTATAAGCTACGTCTCCATTGTTTGGTGCAATAAGGTCAATCAAAGACGACTGCAGACAGGCTAGATAGTCTACAATGGACTGCCTGTTTAATGGCAACTGGACCGGCTATTAATGCACTTCTATGCCTATCGCCCCTTGATCTTTATGTAGATAAGGAGGCGAGGGCTAGTTTGTATAGGATTAAGTCTGAGCTAGCTTTCCTACAGATTGAAATCCTTGCTCGACTCAATAAAAGAAACACCGAATTTGTGCATGATCTCAGATATCATGCGTCCACAATACACTTTTAATAAAAAGTATATAGTGCAACTACCCTCCCAAACCTTGTGACCTCAAAGCTAGTTGGAGACTGAGTGAACCGTCGAAACGCCCTGAGGTGTAATATCAGGGTCGCTTTGAGATGGGTTCCGGGTCGTGTAGGTAATGAACTTGTCGACAAGCTCGTACGGGAGGGTTTAAAGAGTAAACAATTTGGACCCGCGCCATTTTGTGTAATCTCAGAAAGCCTGACCCGAGTGACCCTTGAAACTTTTTATCACAATAAACCGTTTAAGATCTGATTTGATACACCCGGCTTAACATATTCTAAAACCTTAATTCGGGCTTATGATTGTAAATTCGCTTCAGAAGCCCCTATCTTTAAGTAAGAATAAACTGGTATTCTAGCAAGAGGCCTGACTGGATACTGTTGTATAAAAAAGCACATAACCATTCTGTGACTAAGCAAAATAAGAATGTGCTGATTCTGATCCTTAACGAATGAAACACCTCTGCACATCCTAACTTCCTAACCGGCTGTGGACCTTTAATGCGCAAAAATTACACTCATCTGTGTACTTGTCCCAGCAGAAGTGAAATCGCTTATACCAAAGCAACTCCGTCAATTCATTAAAGACGTAGGGCTTAGCAGTGAACTGTAGCTATTTCTGCGATCACAATAAATCTTACAGGTCGTAGTGATACTGATCTATCTAGACCTGCATAGTTGCTAGACAATTAAAATAAATAGGCTACAGATGTGTAGCCACACGTCTAAAAGGCACGACAGCTTTTATTTAAGCTTGCTTTTTTAACCTCCTGTGACTCACACAGGATCACAGTCGCAGCATTGTTCATTTGCAACAGGTAAGGTGTTAGTACCGAAATCGACAGACTTCTCCGCAGAAAGAAAGTACCTACTTCTGTTAATGTAAATATTCGTAGAATAAATAATTTAAGAATTTTACCTTGATAATTTTAACTAATTGACAGTTTCTAACATTTCGAGTTGTTTGCTGTACCCTGCGCAGTCAGGTCGTTTTGTTGTTTAACCTAAAAAAATACCATTTGAAAAACCGAACTTTTTTTTATGTCTAAACATCGTTTATATTTCTATCATTAATAGAAAAATGTAAACAGTTTTACAATAAATCTGTAATCAGTTATTCGCAAACCAAACACGAAGTACATCGTTGCAGTTTAATCGAAGGAACCTGTTGCTGCATAGCACGATAGAGTATTGTATATACGTAGTGGGAACTAGAACCGAACCGAAAGCGGATTAACAGGTAGAAAATGCGGAAGCAATCGACAAGTATACAGGGAGTTTATATATACAAAAATTATTAATATTAATTAATAATTAACAAAACGTTTAATATTATCGTTTATGTAATGACCATAATATGTTTAGTCATGTTTTTTTTTATAAAATAAGGCTGATATGTTCGTCATTACCTTTCAGACAAAGCGCGTACCCACTGACCTACTATGCTCGTATGCAGGTGTGTAAATGTTATATTTTTTATCTAATTAACAACACGGTTAATGTCCAAATTAATGAACCGATTGTAATGAAACGAACGAACTTCACACACGGGGTTGTATTCTATCCCAAAAACTTATATTATATATTTTTGAAATCGAAAAATTTATGAAAAAAAATGGTCATTGGTAATTATTTTAGCCACATTAATCCAAGGGAAGCCAAGGAATGTCGCTAGTTTTTAATGATTGCGTTCGTTTAATGCGTTGTCTGTACACGTTGTCATAATATGCATATTATGTAAAACGTTACGAAATAATTTTAATACGTACGTGATAGACAAGACAAAATTGCATAGACTTTTGTTAACCTAAGCCTGTGCCCTTTAATATCTTCGACTACCTTACCATTTACTACCAAGTGCATCAGTATTCGAACACTGGCTAATAATAGGAAAAAATATCAATCAACACGCAGATATTTTAACTTATGTTGTAAGTTAAGCACATAATTTCAGTTCAATCATCAAAATCCGAACTATCACCTATACACGCTAGGAAATTCTTCTGTACCGTGGAGGCGTTTTACATAAATAAATAAAACATCAGCACCCAAACAGTAATTTATTAACCATAAAAATATTTTTACTGTGTGGGAGTCGAACATTCAGCGCGGCTCCTTCAGTCACAGCAAGCCAACATGTTAAATAATAAGTATGAAACAAAACCAATTAAGTAGAAGAAAATAGAAAAAAACGTGATTTTTAATGAAAATTCCCGTTTCTTAACGTTTTAAAGAAATGAAAGTGAACACTCCTAATAGTGAGAGTTGAGGGAAATGCACGATGCACTAGCGTTGCACGCGATCATAACACTATCGTAGTAGCTGTTGCTAGACGCGTCCTTTGCAATACACACTGCAAGTAAAAGAAAACGAATGTGAAATTTTAAAACAGTTTTAGATTACAAAATATTCATCAAAAATCTTAAAAATGAGGACGAAGCCTATATTGACGTTTTCAAAGCTGGATGAAGAGACTGGGGAGATGCTGGACAGGATGTTTGAAAAGAAAGATTGCATGGTTGAAATTAATCCCGGAAGGGTTATACTTCCAGCTGATTATATGACAATAGGTCAGGATATTTTGGATATGGAAGTTCTAGAGGATGATGTTTGGATGTGTTCTTATCCCCGGACAGGTAAATAGTATTATTTTAATCGTTATTATTGTAGTAGATGTTGATAACCATTTTAAATTTTGTCCAGGATCCACTTGGGCACAGGAAATGGTTTGGCTAATTGGTCATGATTTGGATTATGAAGGCGCTAAATCACTTCAACAAGTACGTTACGTATTTTTTTAAATCCTATTAATAATAATTAATATTTTATTCTTTTCATTTATTCATTGTGTGAAAAGTACGATCCTAAACTAAGTTAGAGATTTTACTTGAATTTACTCTCTAAATGTGATTTCGAAAGCCCGTTAGATTTTATTCGATGGTATATTACAAATATAGGTGTTTTATAGTCTGATATTTATGAATTTAAGATGTTAGAGGTTTGTAAAAGTCTGTTTTAAGTTCTTGTTCGAAGAGCGAAAAACAAACAAGGAATAAGTAGTTAGGAACTTTTTTTTCAACATATGATTTACCTTTTACTTTAAGTTCATTTTTTTATTGATAGAATCAGGCGCTACTTTGCGGAAATCCATTATAACAAAAAATAAAAATGTAAATTTCTTTGCAATCTTCC